>VDFB02141597.1:0-20630 GCA_007258455.2 Sequoia sempervirens
ATATGTAAAAATACATGGCTATTTCACTTAGTTTCACCTAGAAATTTTGAGTCAAGCATTCAAAGAGTTCACAAGAGCATTGATAGAGCATTCAAAAGAATTTATAAGGAATTCAAAGGCATATTTGTAAAATAATACTGTAGCAATCAAGATCCATTCATCATGTCAAAAGGATAGTGCTTCATGCATGTTGTTGAGCTAATGTGTTGATGTAGCATTCAAGATCCAATTCAAGCATTGTTTCATATCAAGGTTCGTGATCATGATCTATATCCATTGAGGCCACTTCATACATGATTGTTGATTTGTACTCCAAGGTTCAATTGAGCTTTGGTGAGTTGTGACATTCCATTTTGTTCATTCATCATTCCTTTATGCATTGTTTGTTTTCAAGGTTTAATTACCAAAATGGGGTTTGACCAAGGAAAACCCCTATTCTCTAACAAACAACATTTTATTTGCTTTGATGTGTGATTATAGAATTTAGGTTGAAGATCATTTGGAGAGCAAAATTTGCAAAGTTGTCAAAGTTGTCACCTTTCTTGCAAAATAAAAAAGACTGAGCTACAAAATTTATTTCTAGTTTTTTTATAGTCTCCAAATATGATCTAGGAGTGCAGACATTGAGGAACAAAGCCCAAAATGCATTTTTCTAGAGCCCTAGCCAGGACCCATTTGCCACTAGGAAAATGAGTCCCGATTGAGGCTCGTAAAAATACTTTTTGCAACAAGTACACAATGTTCACCCCTTCTAAACTCGCCCTAAATTCTATAGGTTTCATTAGTATTACGATTTAGCTTCTAAATGAACTTTATAACTTATAATTTGGAGTTTATTTTCTATGTTAAATATTTCTCCCAAAAGTGATATTTAGTTCATACCCCCGTCCTTGCATAGATAGGAAATTTTTCGATTCATATATTGATTTGGCTCATCTTGTGGTGATTAGTCACTTCATGGTTTGGATATGATTTCCTTGAATGGAATTAGAAGGATAGGTCCATCCATTCCCTTTTATCACCATTTATTGGGGTGAGTCCCTATTTCCTATGTTTCATTTCTAAATGATAACATAAATTTTTTTTCCCATCTAACATTTTTTATCATTTTATAATTTTACATAAAGAATGCTTTTCAACATTTCAAATTGAAGAAAATAATTTACAACACAATATATATTTCCATCTCTATTTTCTTAAAATGAAATTTAAATCGAATAGACAAGGTAAAACAAATGCTTCAATAAATTTGTTTCTGTAAGCTTACCTATTAACCATTCATACATTTCACAAAAGAAAAAATATTATACCAAATTGCAAGTTAAATGCAGATGATATGATTTCCAGTGGTGTGTGCATGTTCTAAATTCCATCGTGCTTACCATTTGTTATTTGACTAAATATTCCTAGCTAAACCATGTTGCCAGTCTTCAACATGTTCCCTCATTCACACACTTGCACTTGCAAAGTTTTGTCAGTAACCATTAAACAATGCTCACAATGAAAAGATTCCATTTCACATCATAACATTGATCTTTCATATTCAATCATATGAATATAAATATATTTCAAATGTCATTGAAATCTTAAATTTATGAGAAGTCAACTGATAAATTTCATTTTCCATAAGCATTTAAATATCTTAGCATTTATTAAATGCAAGCAAAATTTTTAAGACATGACAAAGGGTGAAGCCACAATAGTGGTTTACAATTGAAGTGAGAGCAAAACTCACCAATGAATGCATGGAAAAACTTGATTTTGAGGGGTTAAGTATGAACTATTGGTTACATTGAACCAATTAGAGTTGTTAGAACCTAGCCCCAGGGTGAACACTCATAATACTTTCTGACAAAAAGCCATAAAACCCTTATAGAAGAGTTCCAGAATGAATCTGGTTCGGGTGAACCCAGGGGTTCATTGGGGCCATTATTCCCTCACCCTAGAGACAAAAAAAAATTTGGCACTTTTAGAGCTCGATTGGGGATGAAAATGGAGGGGTATTCACAAACTAATTAGGGCTGGTGGTCCTTAGAATGAGCTATCCATTATGAATATAATTTTAATATGTTTTGGTTTTATTGTGTATTTGATATTTTGGTTTTGCATTAAACGCCGGTTTCATGAAATGAGGTCTTTGTTGCACATGGCTGGAAAGAAAATAATAGATTATTAAAAAAAAAAAAAATATGAGTGCACAAAATATTGAGATCCTTAATCAATAGAAAAAAATAAATTAGATTTGATATATACAAAAGGTTATGCATTACTCTGGTCCTTTTAATAATGCAGTTGTAATTGGTTTGACAGAGAGCAGTTAAAAGAAAAATAATTATATATAGGGCTATCTAGCAGTGGAAGAGCTAGATATTAGAGTTAGAATCTAGAACACGAAGAATTTTAGTTTATCCTTCAGCCAAGGAAAAAAGTTAATAAGTTATATGGTGTGCGTCACTTTTTAAAAGAATCTTTTGAAAAAAGCTAGTTTCGAGGAGAGAGATGGAAAAAGTCAAATCTAAAAGAATTTTAAAAAATATTTTAGAATCTCGGACAAAATGTTAATGAGACTCTAGTTTGCATCATCTTCAAATTCTTCATGGTTTAGCTGCTATAGGTGCCCGAATGTGAAGATTTAGTTTAAAAAAATAATTTCAGTGTCCAGTTTGGCCAAAAATTGTAAGCCACTATTATGGGATCACCCCAAAAAATATTATCCTAAATTGACATATTCTACTTGTAGAGTAGCCATACTATTGGGAAAAATCATGTCTTCCACCCTTACATATTATGATTTTATTAAAATATTTGTACATATGGGGGACCATACTTTGCTTATTTGTACCTATTTAACCCCAATGCTATAACTTTAACATTTAAAAGTGTGGGGGATCATGTTTTCCCATTTTCTATATCCCACATATCAATGATTACATCTCACTATTGGATACATTTCACTAATAGCTTCATTTAATATTTCAATTTTATGGAAACATGATTTCCACTTTTCTAAATTATGGAACCATATTCATACCATGGAGAATCACCCAATTATTTTGACATTACATGTATATTTGTGGGCTCTTGCCCCTTATATCATGACTTTATGCCCTCTATTTGATCTTTATTTATTCTACTTTAGACTCTATACCAAAATTTGTATGGTCATTGTTTTAAATCATACAATGGGGGAATATAAGTATGTTGATACCTCATATACTTATATGGATATGACCAAGCCACTTGATCTTGCATTACTTTCTATGTAAGTGACAACATTCCTATTCTCTAATATTATCTTTAGATTTCAATTTTCTTATATGATAAATTCTTCACATTTGTATCTTTAGGGCATGCGTATTAGGGCATTCACCTATTTATTCTCTCTACCCATGCCCTTTTTCTCCAATCCCTTCTTATCTATCGTATAGCGTTCACTTGTTTAAACGGCCTAGAGGGTGCAGGTTTGTGAGCTAGAACGGCCTAGGTTTGTGTTGTAGGGTTTTTACAGTGAAAAGATCTCAATGGATCGAGGGAAGTCTGCAGGTCAGTAAATAACTCTTTCGGTTCTGAGTTTTTATCCCCCTTTTCTTGCATTACAATGATAGTCTTTCATTTTCTCTTTGTAGTGCCCAGGTTGATTCTTCCATTGACTGAAGAGGAGAGCGCAAGGCGTAGGGTACTACTTAAATATTTTCCTGTCATGAAGAGCACAAGGAGGGTATGTAGGCGTAGAAACTGGAAGCCAACATGGCAGCAGAAGCAGATATTAGAGTCTGTCTGGGCTGGTGGAACCAGAAAACCATCCGAAGCCCAGATAGCTCAGATCACCGCTGAGCTGCGACGATATGGGCTAATCGAAGCCAAAAATGTTTTATATTGGTTTCAAAATGCAAATGCCCGAGACAAACGCAAGAAAGAACAGTCGCCTGCCACAAGTATGTGATTTTCTTACTGATCTAGTTTTATATATTATTACAGAAAATTATATTTAATAAAATGTCATGCCATATAACTTGGAAAGGTTTAAATAATGGTGGTTAACAAGATTGTGTTTTTTTTTCTGTGGAATTAGGTTTTATATACATAATATATATATATAATCTGTATGTTAACTCTTATCTTACGATAAATCACTGAATATAGTGTTGAAGATTGAACGAAAAACATACACAAATCCAAATCCTTGGCCCAGGTTAGGGTAATCAATTTGGAAAGAAGATCCTCTGGCTTTAAATTTTATTCAAAATATAATTTGTTTAGATTTATTTTTTCTAAATTATTTCGTTGATCTAGAAATATATTTTGCAGCTCCCAAAAGCCCTGCACAATCAAACAAGTTGGAGGACAAGATTTCTGTCGTGACTTAGCTTTTTAATAGTAACAATTTGTGTCGGTGAGGTTAGCTTTATTGGGATTTACAATCAGTATTTGAGTCGTTGACAAAACAACTGTATGCATTAAAGATTTTATAGTATGTTAGAAACAACTTTTATAATATTCATACTTTATTTAAATATAATATATTAAATAATTAATATTTAATTTATATTATTTAATAAATAAATTTATGGGAAAAATATTATTTAATTATATATAGAATATTATTTATTCTACATAGAGAAAATTAGATATTAGAATTTAAATTATGGTTTTAGAATAGATAAAAGTAAAGTTCAATTTTAATATTTTTTTTTTTTTAAATAATGTTAAATGATGAACTCTAATTTTTCACGTTCTTCAATTTAAATGTCTTAGATAATAAATTTTAAGCGTAAAAATTACAAGGAATCTTTGATTTCCTTTTTCACATTCAATGACAAAACTATACTAGAAATTTCAAGGAAACAAAACTTCTTCTCATACCTATGGATTTACACAATAACATTTACAAGTGCTTTATTTCTTTTACTCTAGCACCATTGGATGAATAAGGCACAATCTATTGAAGATCTTGAGAAATTATAGAATGACTCATGATTGATATGGACTCAAGATGGAGATTGATATGGACTCTCTTGAAGAACATGGCTTATGTGCCTATCTCTACAACGCTCGTATGACTTAACACCTATACTTAGTTGTTAATAAGACTCAATTTACCGTCGATCAGCTACAACTACCTATTGAATTAGTTACCAGTTATTTAGGAATGTAGTTGGGTTTATTTGTTGTACAAATATGTGTTGTTTTATGTTGTTAATGATATCAGTGAGTTCATCTTTGTTCTATTCTCTGCTGTTCGTAAACTCTATTTTGGTATTAGAGCAATCTATATGATGCATCTACTCTAATCAATGGAAATCTATGTTTTTTTTGTTAAATCTCTATGAGAGTGTTGTGGGAAACGCCTTCAACATACCGCTCTTTCTCAAATTGGCCATGCAACCTCTTGAGTTATATTTTATCAAGGAGAAGGGAATGACCTCCCTACACTGTAGTTGTAGAGGCACCTGGAACTAGAATCTATATCCATTCTTAAGGAGCTATCCATAGAGAATTTGTGAGCTCTTCTGCTGTGAAGAGGAAAGCTGCAACTGTTGAAGTGTTCTTGAAGCTGAAGCTATTAACATTTTTTTGAGTTGATCTACTTAGAAATTGAAACCTTTGTGTGACCAAATTTTTGATTTGGGTTAAAGGACTCATATAATTTTTTTTCATTTTCTCTTTAAAATGACAATTTTATATGATTCCTATCTAACCAAATTTAAAAAGTTAAATGGTTCCAATTATTCTAATTAGAAGTTCAAGATGCATACCCTGATGGGGGCATACAATGTTTGGACAACTGTTAATGGTTTTGAGGAAAAACCTACTACACCTCAAGTTATTGTTCAAGATTGGGAGAAAAGAGAATCCAAAAGAAAATATTCTCTTGCACATGTTCGTAAAAGATTTAGTCTTCTCTCATAGAGGAGATATCACTACTTTTACTAGTATGTGGACACCATTAAAAGGTTTGTATGAAATTACCAAAAAAAAACATAATTTTGTTTTTAAAGAGAAAATTCATTTCAATCAAATGGGAAGAAAATAAAATTGTATGAGTGGATTATTTATCTATAGAGCAGAAATTGGTGATGATAAATTAGTTGATAATAATTGAACAAAATCACAAGCACCCATGGTGTTCGATACTTTGAATGGAATGGTAAGTGACTATCATGTCTTTATTACTAGTTTGGTTACAAGTGAAAAGGAACCTTCCTTTGAGAATTTGGCATGTATCCTTCTACAAGAAGAAGAAAGGAAGAAGCATATGGAAAACATACTTCAGAGTGTAGATTCAACTTTGATCGTCAAATACAAAAAGCCATCCAAAGAAATCAATGCACAAAGAACAAAGGATGAAGTTAACTGACAACCAAAAAGAAGATGAAAAGCGTATGAGATGGGGAATCATCCGGGTTGTCGTGGGGCCAAAATGATAATTGTACTACTAAGTAAGTTGTGATATTATCAGTGAATGTCAATTCATTCAAGTTGGTTCATACATTTAAGGGCATCAATTCATATGTTATTTCGTTCAAGTTGGTTTAAAAATTTTCATGAGAGAAATAATGGTAGTAAGATTTACTTAGGAAATAATAGGTTTCATGACATAAAAGGATATGGTGATAGAAGTGTGCAACTACCTAATGGAAATATCAAACAACTTACAAATGTAATGTATGTGTTGGGGATTAAGAAAAAGATAATATTAGTTTAAGCCTTTACTGATCAAGGTTTAAAGGTTAAATTCTTGAAGACAGGTTGTCTAGGAAAGGATATGAAAGATCACTATAATGTGATTGTTGAAGGAACCAAAATAGCAGGTATGTACAAACTTGATATTTAAGTAGAAATTCATGAAGTAATGGCTTCTACATGTGTATCAAGTGAAGAGCTATTGCACAAGATGTATGGTCATCTAAACCTTCAAGATCTTATTTCTCTACAAAGAAAAAATATGGTGCAAGGTCTCCCAATCTTAAAGAAAGAATACATTAGTTGTGATGGTTGTGCCTTAGGTAAATATGGAGAAATTTACTCCTTCAAGCAATTTTGGTTTATGGCCCTTACTTCTTTTCAACTTCAGAATAGCTTCACACCTAAAGGATGAATACCAATCTCGTATAAAGATGCGTAATGCGCCACGTGGTAGCTACATGACTTTATATATGTTGTTTTCCTTTTGGGATTGAATTGGGATACATGTGAACTTGGCAAGAATTTTCTTCAAAACCATTCACATAAAATTTTAAAACACCCACTCGCTTGAGACATTGTCTTCTTCCTTTGGATGTTTATGTTCTCTATGAAAGGATTCTTTTGGGTGGAGTTTGTCAGAAAGCACAATAGATGTCTTACTTTTAGGGTGGAACCTTTGAGATGGCATCATAAATCTTCATTGCTAATCGATTAGATTCTGCTAGGCTATACTAAAATCTAATTGTCTTTTGATAATATATCTTTGCTAAATATCTGGAACCATTAATAAAGTAGTTGAGACTTTATGAGTTAAGATTGGTGTTATCTAATCAAGATCATCTATGTTTGGATTGTGAGCTACTAGTTTCAGGGACTTGGCAATTTCTTCTTCTTGATTGTTTGCGGCAATGTCCTCTTCTTCTAACTATAAATAAGATTTGGTAGTAGTAAAAATATGTTCTAGAGTTTCTCCTTGGAAAATATTTTTGAAGAATATAGATACTGTCTTAGGGAGTTATATTTTATAAAAAATAGGAAAGTTTTTATAGAATACTATTTATTCTCTTTGGCATTTTGTGTCCATTTCATTGATTATTGTAATGACTATAGTGGAGAGCGGAACAACTATAGAGGAGAGTGGAATAACTATAGTGGAGAGTGGAACAACTATGGATTGATGGTGACGAAATGATAGATGTTGTGAAACTATGACATTCACCGGGTCTAGTGAGTGTTCTCGTGATGACTCTTTGGAATACCTAGCCCCGCCCTGTTCTCCACTCCCGACCCACCCCTTAGAATAGTAGGGGAGTGGCAGTCAATTAATTCACTTGCTAGAATACGCGATGACTACCAAATCATGGCACAATGAAAGGGGATAAAAAGGGACCAACTATTAAGAGAGGGGCGTGGTTAAATACTCCCCCTCCGCCGAGAAGGGAGGGGATGCCATCTATTGACAAGAGTAGCATCTCTTGGTCAAATACTCCTTTGTGGTTGAGGGAAACCCTGGAAGAGATAGGGGATTCAAGAGGAGCATATTCTGGTTCACCTCCAGTGCACCCCACTAATAGAAACCTTTCAACTTGGAGTTAAGGTAGAAATTTAGGTTAGCATTATAAATCATAAACAAACTAAACCCTAGCTAAACAATGAAGTACAATGGAAGAAAATAGCATAAAAATAAAGAAAAATCTCACCAACTCTTCATTCCCTCCATGAATCACCTTCATTTCACCTTCTCCATTTCCTACAAGTAGATATTTTCCCTCAAATTTTTGATGAACAACTATAACCTATGACAAGACCTAAGAAAATATTCAAGGATTTGATATTGTTGCAATGTCCTCAACAATTGAAAGTATGAAGCAAGCCTAATGTCTAAAGTATGAACTCACAAAGTCAAGAGATGTCCAAATGAGGCCAAAATTTCTTTTTTATAGAAAAAACAAATTTGGATGAATGTCCAAGATTATCAGTTGATAAAATCCCTAAGATCAATGGCTGAAATTAAATGTGACAACCCACAATTAGCGTTAGGGAAACATTAGGGTAAATTTTAAAATGAAGGGCTGAGATTTGATTTGAGAAAAATCAAATCAATGGATAAGGTTGCATGTGTCAAGGAGATATTAGGTACCAATAAAGAGGTTGTAAAATCAAATAATAGTTTAAAATTATTTGACTTAGAAGGCTGAGTTGTCCTCTTGAATTAAAAATTAATTTAATTCAAAAGTGGTGGGGACATGTGATAGTAAATAATTATTTTTACTTGGTGGGAAAAAGGAAAGTGGACCATTTTAAATAAATGATTTTATTTAAAATTAAAAAAATCCAAGACAATAATTAAATAAATTATAGGAATTTATTTAATTATAGGAGGACATTAGAAATTAATGATGTATTTAAATAAATAAATATAATTTATTTATTTAAATAATTAGGAAGAAAGAGTGGTGAAGTAATTAAATAAATTTTAAGAAATTTATTTAATTATAGAGGGACATAAGAAATCAATGACATTTAAATAAATAAATATAAATTATTTATTTAAATAGTCAAAAGAATAAAAGATACAAATTAATTAAATAATTAAGATTATTTAATTAATAGTTGAATTTGGACTATAGGACATAATTAAATATTTTAATTATGTGGAGAAGAAATATGGAGAAAATAAAGTTTGTAAGATTAGGTCAATTTTATATGTCTACATTTTAAATAAATAAATTATATTTAATTATTTGACCACTATTTCTTCCTGATTATATTTAATTATAAGAGATAGTTAAAGTTTGAAATGTTGTAAAAGATTTGGAACATCAAAATATTTATGTTTTATTTTCTTTTCATCCCCTTTCCCCAAACATGAAGAAGAGTAGGATTTCTTTAAAAATCTTGGAGGTCATTTAGTGAGACACAAATTGGTCCCTCACTTGCTAAATTTCCCATATGGCTGTTCAAAGAGGTGCATGATTTTATGATCAACAATAAACAAAATACAAGTGAATTTCCAAAAAAATAGTACATATAGATGTGTGTGGTCCCATGCAAAATAAGTTTCTTGGAGGAGTTTCTTATTTTATTACATTTATTGATGCCAATTCTAGATACACTTGGGTCTATTTCTTAAGAAATAAAAGTGATGGTTCAAAGAATTTAAAGTTATGATGGAAAAATTAAAAAACAATATTAAAATTCTTAGATCAAATCAAGGGGGAGTACACTAAGTAAATAATTTTGTGAAATATTGTAAAGATATTTGTATTATCATGCAATATACAATTCTTTATAGTCTAGAAAACAATGGTGTGCCTAGAAGGAAAAATAAAACAATAGTTAAGTGTGCTACAAGTATGTTCAAAGAAAGGAATATCACCAATAATTTTTTGCCTGAAGTGGTTAGTACAACTATTTATTTTTTTAATCATAGACCAACCAAGTATCTAGAAAATAAATTTTTTTATAAGGCTTTAATAGGTACTAAACCTATTCTTAGTCATTTGAAAATTTTTTGAAGGAAGGTATTTTGTCATATTCCAAAAAAAAGGAGGAAACTTGATGTTAAGTCTATCAAATGAATAGTCATTAGTTATAGTGCAGATCATAAAGCCTAAAAAATGTATAATCCTAATACTCATTGAGTTTTTTCTACTAGAGATGTAATATTTCATGAATTTGTAGATGATGTTCAAGAGGAAGAAAATGAAGAATTATGGTTGTATAACATCACCCCTCATCACTCTATTGAAGAAGGATTTTTTTCATTGGAATGAGTCTGCTAATACAACATTTGAGAGATTGAAGGAGGATATGTGTACAAATCTAGTGCTTGCCACTCTCGAATTCACTAAGGAATTCATTGTGGAATGTGATGCTTTTGGAAATTAGATAGGAACAATTATTATGTAAGAAGGTTGACCAATTTCTTTTGAGAGTCGTCAATTAAAGGGTAAGAATCAACTAAAACCTATTTATGAGAAGGAAATTCTAGCAATCCTTAACACAGTTAAACAATGGGGGCCTTATCTAATGGGTAGACACTTCAAGGTTAAGATAGATCATGATAGCCTAAAATATATTTTGGAGCAAATACTATCTTCTAAAGAGCAACAAAAATGGGTCACTAAGATGTTAGGATATGACTTTGAGATTGTATATAAGAAAGGGATGGAAAATATTGTGGCATATGCACTTTCAAGAAAGGATGAGAAAGATGAAGCCTTATTGTGTGCCATTTCAATATTACAAGAAAATTAGGTTGAGGAAGCCAAAGCAAAGTGGAAAAATGATGTTGCGACAAGTAATCTCATCCAACAATTAAAAACTGATCATTGTATTTTAGATAATTTTTGTTGGAAGGGAGATACTCTTTGGTATAAAGATCATTTGTATCTTTGCAATAATTCCACTATTAAACACAAGATTCTCACAGAGCTCCATGAGTCTCCAGTTGGTGGTCATTCAATATTTTTGAAGATATATCATTGAGTCAAGCAAGATTTTTTTGGGAAAGGCTAAAAGGTGATGTTCAAAAATTTGTGGCTAAATGTTTGGTTTGTCAAATGAATAAAGGGGAGACAATTAAGACACTAGGTCTCTTGCAACCCTTTTCTAATTGGGAAGAGGTATCCATGGACTTTATCATGGGGCTTCCCAAATCTAAAGGTCATAATGTCATCATGGTAGTAGTTGATTGCCTCACTAAATATGCACATTTCATTGCATTATCACATCCTTTTACAACAAGTGTAGTGGAAAAATATTTTTTGGAGAATATCCAAAAGCTACATGGTACACCTAAGGTTATTATTAGTGATTGTTATGTTATCTTCACTAGTCACTTTTGGAAAGATTTATTCTCATGTTTGTGTACTGAATTGGATCATAGCTCTTCATACCACCCTCAATCAGATGGGAAAATTGAGGTTGTTAATAAGTGTTTGGAAGGATGACTATGTTGTTTCACTTTAGAGAAACAGTCTCAATGGGTTAGATACCACTTGCAGAATGGTTGTATAACACTTCTTTTCATAGCTCATCAAAAATGTCTCCATTTTTGGAACTTTATGGATATCATCCTCATTCCATCACATCATCATTAAAGGTGTCACCAAGAGTTCAGGAAGTAGAGGACCACTTGCTTCATCAACAACAAGTACTTTCAAGACTCAAGGATAATTTAGCCATGGCACTAAATCGAATGAAACGATAGGCCTGGATGAACATCGTAGTGAAAGGAGTTTTGAAGTTGGGGATTGGGTCTTCTTGAAATTATAGCCTTATAAGAAAATATCACTGAAGAAATTAAAAAATAATAATAAGTTGTATCCAAGGTATTATGGGCCATACCAAATCATGCAAGAGATCAGTAGTGTTGCCTATAAGCTAGAGTTTCCACAAAAAGCAAAGATACATCCAGTTTTTCATGTTTCTTGTTTGAATAAGGTAATTGGGCATAATATTCCAACTCAAACAGCACTACTAGAGCTAGATGAAGATGGAAAAATTTACCAGTTGAAGATGCCAGATGGGAGGATGGGGAGTTCATTCAAAAGAGTCCAACCTTGATTAGCATTGAGGAAAATGCTTCTTTGAAGAGGGGGCCATTCTAGGCCCTTAATATTGGTGTACATCAAGTTATGAATAGTCATATTGTGGCTATCTTAACTCCTAATTAACTCATGTTATCATTTTTATATTATTATTTAGCTAGTTAGGTCAGCCTAGGGCTTATATAGTGGTGTGTAAGTTGACCTAGGTGATATCCTAGGCATAAATAGGTATATATAGGAGGTTGTGAGTCTTATCTCATCATTGTATTGTGAAGTGTGTTATCATTAGAGATATTTGGAAGTTTTCCCCCTCGAAGTGGCTTGTTATTCTTAGTTATTATCAAGTATTTGCAACATATTTTATATCATATTATTCTATTGTGCAAGTTGTTCCATTTGAGAAAACAACTATTCAAACCAAGGAAGCATGCCCCTAGGCTGAAGACCTACAAAAAAAACATATTAGACAAGAAAAACCTGCACAAGCCAAAAATGTTACCATAGGGTCAAAACATAAAAACACATACACATAGGCACCTAACTAACTAACAAGATTTGAGTGAGCAAAGTGAAAGAAATATCGATGTAAAATATTTCCTCAGTACTATGCATCATCCCCAAATTAAGAAATAACACATAGAAAAATTCTAAAATGAAGAGAAGAATGCACCTAAAATTTAGGGAAGCAATCAATGCCAAAGAGAGAAAGAGAATTTAGGAGAGAGAAAGGAATGAAAATTCTGAGAGATGGCTCCATAGGTACTCTCTCCTGAGGAGGTTTAAACAAAAGGACTCCATAGCTCTACAAAACTATGAAGTTGAACAAAGTACACTGAAGAGCTATAGACAAACAATGGAAAAATCTAGTATGATACAAGTACTTTATAGGCCCTCAGACCTACAAAGAAGTAATTCCCAAAAGTACTCTCTCATGAAGGAAGCTCAATGAAAGGGGACTTTGTAGATTCAGACTGGAAAGTAGATTCATAGGTGTACATACAAAGCAACATGTTAATCCATAGATAAAACATGTTAGATTGAAAAAGGCACGTAGGAAGATAGACATTCATGAAAAAATTATGAAATATGAAGGCTTTCAAATAGGTCCCTTAGGAACCCTTCAAAAGAAAAGGGGTCCACTCAAGGGACACACTATTTGAAAAGTAGTGTCTAGTCAGGCTATCCCCAAGCTAGACACAAATGATTTCATTTGAAAGACTTTCAAAGCAGGTCCATCGAGAACCCTTCAAAAGAGAAAGGGGTACTTAATAAGGATACACATCTCTAGAACAAGTTATCACATATAGGAGAGGAGAACCATGAGAGATACTTAGAACATACATGATAGAGGTAGACCTTGATATCAATTGTCATTTGAAGAAAAGGTAGGTGCATTAGCAAATAAATGAGGGATGGCACCTGAATCATGAAGTTGTTATATTTTATCCTTAAAGGTCATACATTCACTATTGGAATGTCCAAGAACTCGATGGTATGCATAGAAAGAATGTTATTATTTATCATTCTTATGAAATTTATTACGTGTAGGAGACAGAAGAGTAATCAAGTGGGATTTTAGAAGCCTCAACATAATACACTGTTTCTTGGGTAAAGAATGAGGAGCAAGAAGCAACCCTTTCTCTTATGGAGAAAAGTATTTCTTATCACAACTAGAAGAAACAAAGACAATAGATAATGGAGGCTGAAACTTAAATGATTTAAAAGTGGTTAGGGATATGCGAGCATATGGTTTTAGACATAGAGCATACCCACACACACATTTCCAATTTCATTCAAGGGTAACCCTTGAGATCTCTTTCCAAAGGAGAAAGAGATATTTCTAAGGGCTATCCTATGGGTTGAAGATGATCTATTAAGGGGTTGAACACCAAGTTTAAACTTGGAAAATACAATGAAATGTGCAATGAAATGTAAAACCCTAATTGAATGCAAAATAATACTAAATGGCCTAGAAGTGCCAACAAAAAAATAGAAAGTTGTTGTGCCATAGAAAATTGGACCCTTTTGAGAAAAGAGACAATTTCACACATAATTAGACCCACTTTTGAGTCCCTCAACATCATTCCCCTTCAAAAAATAGTAATAGGCCCCTTAGACCCATTAATTTTGATCTAGAGGCCCATTTCACCTGAGAAATGACATAAACCCTAACAAACAACATTTAATTACAACATACCCTAACAACCCACCTTCAATTAGTAGTAGTGGGACCCATTCACCACCTTGGGTGAATCAGTCCCCTCTGGTGGAACCCATTCACCAAGTCTAGCGAATGAGTCCCCTTTGAGGGAAGATTTGAAATTAAGCAAGAATTTAATCAATTTGACTTTTATTTCTGGGAAATGTTAGCCTCTTAGGTCTAATTAATATGAAAATAAGGTGTTTTTGCTTATAAATACTCAAGTCATTTCACACATCTTCTACCATCTTTTTATCATATCTAGAGAGAAATTTTAGAGTTAAATCTTCTACAACAAGTTTCATTAGCAAAAGTTGAAGTTTTAAGGTAGAAAACTAGGGTTTTTGTAGGTCTTGAAGCTCACTTCTATTGTCAAGATCCAACATTGCAAAGGGTTGATGATGGATTCCTATGGTGAATCATGAAGAAATCTAGTGTGAAGAGGTGCAACTAGCCACCCAATCATGCCTAAGGACTTGGTTTCCTATTGATTCCATCTTCCATTTTCACTCTATCTTCAAATTAAGGTTCACATCTTGTTTGTTTATCAATTGCATGTCATTCCAATCATATTTTTCATGTGTTGTAAGGTTTCTAGGGTTGATATCCTACCTCATATGAATAATCTTTGCATGTCTTATTCTAGATATATAGAATAGGGTTTTTGTTATGATTCAGACTTTCCTAGTCTTTAACACTTCTGAGACTAAGGGTTTGAAAAAGGTGAAACCCCCATTAGACAAACATTTTAAAGCTATTTTGTAGGAATTTTCTAAGATCCGAGATCAGGTATCCATTAGAAATTGTTGTACAGGTGATAAGGTGTAGAAGAAAATTTTGAAGTTGCAAAAATTCCAAGGTGGACTGTTTCACCATGCTTGGTGAATGAGTCCCTTTTGAGTTGAAAATCCAAGTTAGATTTAGATCTAGGTTCCTGATTGTTAGAAAATAGATTTTGTGCAAAATAGTCTTAATCTGGGACTAATTCGCCCAAGGTGGCGAATGAGTCCCAATTAGCCTAAATTCAAGTTTCATCAGTTTTCCAATTTTTTTTCCATTCATCTATAGTTTTCCACATGCACATATTCTGAGAAACAACTTTTTGTTTAGAAGAATTTTCATTTTTGTTAATTCTTTCATGCTTTTTGTATATCATAGTGTGTTTTCAAACATAGTGTAAATCCTATTTTTGCATTCGTTTTCATTCATTTAAATCAGTCAATTGCATTTAGTTAACTCTATTTATGTTAGAAAACATCACACAACATTTATTTGAATAAACCATTAGCATTTTTGCTCCTATCTCTCTCTTTTTAGGTGAAAGACCCTAGAAGTGCAAAAGTTATCCATAGGAGATAAAAATCAATGGTTCAGTTGCATGATTAGAAGTGTGCACCTGGAAGTATAAAGGAGATTAAATGGAGCTCTAAAATCCTAAAAAATCTAGCCTTTTGGGCTAGTGGGACTAATTTTCCATTCTAGGTGAATTAGTCCTAGATCTAGGTTTTTGAACATGATAAAGTTTCAGTCAAAAGGGTATCCAAATCTGAAGAGATTTCTAAAAAGCATCCATAGTGGGACTCATTTTCCACTTGTGGCGAATGTGTCTAGTTTGGATTTTCTAAATATTCAAAGTATGAATCTACTTTTATCAGTCTCCTTAATTTGTTCCTCTAGGTTCTCAAGTCTGAAACACTAATTTTGGGGTTGTAGATGACCTTGCAAATAATGGGACCACTAAAACCAGGTTGCAACGTAATCCTTAATGATTGTCAAGTCTTCAAAGAAACTAAACATGTAATCACACAAGGAGAGAGAAAAAGTGTCAATTGCTAGGGAATAGGGATTTTCCTTGGTCAAACCCCTTTTAGGTAATCAAACCAAATGATGAAATAAGATAATGAAGCATGAACATGAAACAAGGATAATGGATCTAGAATCGCTGCAATAATTGATGAAGAATTTTTCCCTTGGATGCTTTAAAAATGATCTTTGAATGCTCTTTTGATGCTCTTATGAAGACTTGGAATGCTTAACACTTTCTTGCTTGACTTGATAATATGAATGAATGATGAAATAATGATTTGGAAGCTTTTTTACATAGGAAATGTACTCAAATGACTTTTTATTTGATCCCCAAGGCTGACATAGGAGAAATTCAAACTTAAAACCCATTTTTTCCTACTGAAACCTTGAAAATAGCTCAAACGGGACTCATTTTCCATATTGGGTGAATGATTGATAGCTATATGGGACTCATTCACCAAAAGTGGTGAATGGGTCCCATAGGAGCTATTTTACTAGCTAGGATGTTGAGGAGTGAAGAAATTAAGCTTGTATGTTGATTTTGTCAGGTTTTTGATTAAATTATGCCTTGGGATCACAATATAAAGTCATAGGGGCCTATTAATGATGATATTAAGGCCATACAATCAATAGGGCCCTAAATACAATGTGAAAGTGTAAATAAATACACTTTACAACACTGAATTAATGTAAATTTTGGTCTATTCAGCTTAGAAGGGCCCTAAACCCCATGTGAATGTGTAAAACACATTAGAAAACTAGATTAGGTCCACCTTATTTTAAAATCCCATTAAATTTAATGTGAATGTATAAATAAATACATTTTACAACATTAAATTAGGATAAAGTTAGGTAAATTTAGCTTAAAAGGGGCACAAGACCTAATGTGGATGTGTAAAATACCTCACAACACTAGATCAAGGTGACATTATGTTCAATTTATCATTAATTATTCCCAAATTAGGCAAGGAAAAGAAAAAATATTTTTCGTTATTACATCTAGACCCCACTTTACTGAGAGGATGAACTTGATTCAAACTCACACTAAAGTAGACATTGAAGAGGTGTCCAAGAGTATTGATGTAGATGGTATAGGATAACAAAGATCGAGGGGGTGGTCAAGCCCCCAGGATCGAAGATCCTCATTCAAACTAATATAAGCACAAAAGGACACACACAAGGTGTATAATATGCAACATCAAGATACCCAAACATGCAATGCCAAATAAAAGAAGGAACAAGATAGGTGCTTCGATTAAAATGCACTCACTCTAGGGCCACAAAACAACAGGTCAACTATAGGGTGAGTAATCCAAAAAATTCTCACTCTAGGGCCACAAAACTTCAATTTGTTCATGGGGTGAGTAATCCAAAGAGGTGAGACACATACACACCTTGTCAGTATGTGCTCACACTCACATGCAAGTGGCTATGGGGAAAGTCATGCCTCAGTCAGGCTTCCTAGTCAAACAATACCAAAGTTATACCTCCTAATAACTTTGATAAATTGCCACACAAAAATGAACTTTGAGCTTCATGAGCTAAGAAAAGCTTCGTATGCTTGGAACTCATGAAAAAATAGGATGGCTCCATAAGCATCCAAAGTTGCCATATAACAATTATTATAAATATGAAATAGTGTAAGGAATGTTCATAGGGATTTTATTTGGTTCATGCAAGGTATCTTCTTAGGTAAAATTGTTCCTAATGTCTCCAATAGAGGATGATTCAAAGAAGTATCATGCTCTTGGAGGGAATCAAGGCCAATGACACCACCAAGAAAATGATGCATTGCAAGAAGAAAGAAAATCCGATAATGAAACATGATTGTCAATGTATGCTACCACTTTAAAGCAGTTGCTAACACCATTATTTTGAGAAATTTCTTTAAAGTATAAGAATACATGAGAGCTTATGTAGAAATCCCTATGCCAAGTCATGGGTATGTGTAGGATCATCATGGGCCAAAAAGTGGCGATATGATGGGTATGTGTAGGGTATGTGGCTGAAAAAAAAAATTATAGCCAAAATTTATGAAATGAAAAGTGTTTTTAAAGAAGATTCTCATCTCTCCACCAATATAAATTATTCTTTACTTTGAATTTAATAAATAATTATTATTCATTTTCTATTTGAATTACAACTAAAGTCCTGATTGATAGGCTAATTGAAAAAAATCTATAGCTTTCAAAAGATATCCCATTTTTTGAATCTAAAACATGTGTCAAATTCTATGCTTCACATACTATAGGATTAAAAAACAAAAAATAAATTTCATGAAGTTTTGACCAAGTTAAGGTGGTCAAACATTCGAGTTTTTTTATATTTTTGAAAATTTATAATTTAAAAAATTCATAATTAATTATTTACTTGGAAAAAAATTATAAAAAAATATGCATCACATCGAGACATGAGTCTTCTATTTATATCTAAAATATTATTAAAAACTATTAACATTTTATTGTGGTTAGGGAGGTTATACAAACACCTACTTCTTATTTTTTCCCTAAAATTGAAGTACTACTCCATTGAAATTTCAAATTTTCACCAAATAGATTTTTTTTAAATAAACCTAGTAGTTTAGAAACTCTATTAAATTTTCTATAGATTCTATTCTTACATATTTTTGAAATAATATAGATAACTTATTCAAATTTTTACTTCAAGTTGCCTAACTCTTATTTTTCTAAATTATTTGCCACTTAAGGGCCTGCTTTTTCCATGATGATCCTACACATACCCTCATATGTTTCTGAATTGAACTACATCATGAATAAGTATGTCAAATGTGAGAAAACTTAAGGCATTCCATCCATATCCTAAGCTTTCTCTTATATTTACATGAAAGGTGATAAACTAGCCAAAAGCGACACACCAAGTGGCATATGAGGACAAGGCTACCTAACCCCTTGCCCCCACTTAGTGTAGGGAAAGGGTGAGCTGATGAGAAGCATGCTAGAGTGAAAATCAATATCAATTAGAGGAATTAGCTGTCCCCACATAAGGAAGAGAATCAAACTCCATAAGATGTTGGATTTTACTACTCAAAGCCTTGCATTCATTAGTAGAATGACCATGAACTCTATTATATTAAAAAAATGAACTTTTGTAGTAGAATATTTTTTGTGTTCTTGGAGGGAGAGTGATCAAATGATCTTGGAGGAGTCTCAAAAGGTACCCTCTTGATCAATGATAGAGGATGTTCTGTTATTTTGTGACAAAGATGGTTCATGCTTAGTACAAGATGTTGTACCTACATAAGACTCTTTAGATTGTGAGATTTTGTTCTCTCCTTTACACGAGGGTATAAAATTTAACGAATTGACATAATTAGTGTTTTGTGTGATGACATTGACATTAATTGAGGAGTTATTTTCTTGTGTCATTTATTTCAAAGGATAACAAGAAAGACCACTAGTGTCTATTAGTTCAGAATGCACTACTATTAAATTTGGTTTAGAGGAATCTTTTGGGAGAGTGTTGATATTAAGTGAAGGATTGTTTATTTCTAGTAAAGGACAATAACCAAGACCATTAGTTGTTTCTTGTGTGTTAGGCTCTATAGGGACACAAATACCTTTTTCTCTAGTACCACATCCCTTTCCATTATAAAAAAGTTGTTTCATAAGCTCATAACCACTTCCATAAAGGTTTTTTCATTTCTTTTGGATTCAGTGGTTGTTGATAGTCAATAGTGTCAAAGTTTGTTGTATAATTTTCTTTTTGATCTTTAGTGGTTGTGGTGGATGCTTTAGAAGGGTCAGATTTTTCCTTTCCCTTTTCAGAGTCTTTTTTATAATCTTGTATTCTCCTATGAATGTTGGTGTGAAATATAAGGAACCTAAATCATATTCTAATAGCTTCATGACTTCCTCAATATGTTTATCTTTGTCTTTCTATTGCACGGGTTTCACTTGTGTTGTTGGTGTCGATGTTTTCAAAGGATTTTTTTCAATGTTCAACTAATTTTTTGGGTTAGGGTCAGCTTCAAGTGTGTACATTTTTTTGTTATAAACATGTACTTCCTTTTATGGTGAAGAGTGGAAGGCACACCATTCGTTGCATGAACCCATGGTCTTCCTAAAAGGAGATTATATGAAAGATCATTAGGCATAACATGGATTAGTGCTTCTAATGTGGCCTTTCCAGTTGTAATAGGTAAAGTGATCATACCAAGCGATTATTTTCCTATATTGTCAAATTCCTTAATAGATAAAGAGTCAAGTTGAATTTTTGATTTATCCACACCAAGCCTATCCAAAAGGTTCACACTACACACATTAAGAGTAGAGCCATTGCTGACAAGGGTTCGCTTTATCCTTATTCTATTGTACTTAGCTATTATTATAAAATAATCATTTTGTTTTTGCACTTCCAAAGGG
>VDFB02141599.1:0-16821 GCA_007258455.2 Sequoia sempervirens
TTTCGATCTCCCTTGAAAACTAGTTTTTTTCAGTAAACACCACTTTTAAGGAGTGATGCTCACCATATACAAAAAAAAAATTTTCCATGAAGGATTAAATTCTATTTTTTTTCAAGTTTAGATTTGTAATTACAAAATATAACACTTTCATTTGGTTTCATAGTGTTTTATTGAACATTTTTTCCTTAATCGAGTTTTGAAGTCTAACAAATTACAATTCAGGCATAGGTAGACCATATACAACATTTAATCTTTTTTTTTTTATGTATCAAAATTGAATTTTTTATTTTTTTGGATCAAGGACTTCAATATCTAGTGCATTGATATTTTTCAAAAAAAAAATTTATAATTTGCTGCTTTTCCACATGTGCATAATGGAGAGCTTGATTTCAGAGAAAGAAACTATGTTTAATCAGATTTAAAAACAAATACATAATAAAACAAAATATTCAAATTATATTCATTGGATAGCTTCGTTCCAGGGGCTATCATCATCCCTAGTTAGGTCCTAGGAAGTCTCCCTCCATTTTCATCCCTTGACTTCGAGCTTTGAAGGGGAAAAAATCTAGTGATTTTTTCAGTTGTGGGAGGAGAAGGGGGAAAAGGGGGTTCCTAACAAACCGGTTCACTTGAACCCTAGTTCAATTTAGGGAAACTGCTAATGCAGTGAAAATTAAACCCATTGAGGGGTTCACTCGAACTCCCTTGGTTCTAGCGAACCCCCTTGTTCTATCAAACCCTTTGGGGGGTTCTAGCAAACCCTCCTAGTTCTAGTGAACCCCCTAAAGTGTTTTCCAAATTAAAATGAATTTTCCTTCCTCCATGGAATTGTAATCCAGTTTTGTGAGTTTACCCTAAGGCATATTTTAGCTAATATCCAGACAAAAACATTTTAAAACCCCAAAATCTTGAAGACCCACCTCAAAAACCTCAACGTGGGACTCATTCGCCACCTTGGGTGAATGAGTCCCCTTAGGTGGGACCCATTCACCAAGGGTGGTGAATGAGTCCCCTTAGGTGGGGCCCATTTTCCAAGGGTGGAGAATGAGTCCCTTTTGGGGACTTTTTCAAAATTAAGTAGGAAAATTGCAATTCTAACTTGAATTTTGATGAATGTCGGCATTGGGGATCAAAATAATAGTCAATTGAGTGGATTTTATATATAATACAACTATCTAACCCTCATTCAATCCATCCATTATTCAAGCAACCTAAGCCTACATGATATCAAGTCAAGCAAGCAAGAATCAAGCATTCAAGATAGCATTCAAGCTCATTTCTAAGGAATTTCAAGGGAAAATTCTTCATCCATTGTTGAAATAATTTAAGATGCATCATCATGGAAATTTTATAATTTCATTACTTCATGTTCATTCTTCATCTTATTTCATCATTTGGTTTAATGACCTGAACAGGGTTTGACCAACGCAAACGCCTATTCCCTAACAATCAACACTTTTGTTCTCTTTATTTGTGTGATTGAAGATCTAGGTGATTTGAAGGCTTGGAGATGATTGGAGGATAGGTTTCAAAGTTTTTGGAGTCATCTACCTATTGGAAAGGTCAAAATATTCACAAAAAGTCACTTACAGCCCTGAAAATTAGGGTTCAGATCTAAACACCTGGGGGAACAGAAAGAGCAGACCAAGAGCTACAGATTCCACTTTTGAGTTTCCAAAAAATTCAAAGTGGACTCATTCACCAAATTAGTGGTGAATGAGTCCCAATGTACTTATTTTTTAGACATTTTTATGGATTTGGATAACCATTTGGCTAAAACAGGCTTTAGTACAGTTTTCCAGAATTGGGACTAATTTTCCCACAATGGCGAATGAGTCCCACTAGGCCTAAAAAACAACATTTTTAGGATTTTAGAGCCCCATTCCATCTCTAGCAAGTTTCCAGGTGCGCACTTACAATTTTATGGCTTTCTATTTTATTCCTTTTTTAATTTTCAAGTCATTTAATTCAATTTTGCATATCACGCTATGTTTTCAAACATACTGTATTTTCCAAGTTTACACTTGGTGGTGAACCCCTTTTCTTTTCTCAATCATTTCCAAGGATTCCTTATAGTCAGATCTCTCACATCCTTCATTGGGTTGAGGTCTTTAAGGTACCCTTGAATGTAGATATTATGAAATTGGATCCCTCTCCTTGTATCCATTTTGTGGACAAGGAAGTGAAGCATCCATTTCTATTGTCCACAATTATTCACAAATTAAACAAGGAAAAGGAATACTTTTCTGTTGTTACATTTAGCCCCCACTTAGTAAGGAGGATGAACTTGCTTCAAAATCACACTAAAGTAGACATTCAAGAGAGGTCCTAGTGTACTGATGCAGATGATATAGGATAAAACAGATTGAAGGAGGTGGCCAAGCCCCAAGATCCAAGATCCTATGTCAAACTGACATAAGTACAAAAGGAAAAGTACAAGGTGTATAATATGCAACATTAAGATACATGATCAGATAATGTCAATAAAAAGAGAAAAACAAAAATAAGTGAAACTAAAAAGAGGTAGATCAAGCCTTGACCGTTTGTCCAACATGATGTGGATCGGATCTAAGTTGTTTGTCCAAAGATGCATGCTCACTCTAAGACAATGGAACTTCAGGCTGTCTACTGGGTAAGTATCCAAAAGGGCGAGACACACAACTAGTATGTGCTCACAAATGTGAGTTGCTAAGGGAAGTCATGCCTATGTTCAACTCCCACACAACTAGACCAAATTTATAACTTTTGCTTACTTTGATAAGGCACCGCACAATAATGATATTTGAGCTTCATGAGACAAGAAAAAATTTGTATGCCTAGAGCTCATGAATAAACAATGAACTTCGAGCTTCATTAGGCAAGAAAAGTTTTGTGTGCTTGGAAATCATGAACAAACAAGATGGCTCCACAGGCATGCAAAGTTTGTTATACAAGGTGGCCATATAATTGAAAAGTGTAAATGCAACAATAAGGAATTTTCAAAGGATTCCTGCTTAACTCATACAAGGTCTTAACTTAGGGAACATTGTGCCTAATGTCTCCAAGAGAGGACCAATCAAAGAATAGAAGATTCACAGCTTAGGGAATGCAATGTGTTGCATCAATCGACTAAAAGGAATATAATATGGTAAGATAAATAATTCTCTTGAGGGACATCACACCCATTGTCATCCACAAAGTGAAAAACACATCACATGAAGCAAGAAGACTACACCATGAAACATGAAAAAGAATAGTGCAAAAGAATAATGTGAATGTATTCACCCACTTTAAATAAATTGCTAAACACCATGCCATGAGAAATTACTTTAAAGTAGTAAATGAAAAATGCTAACAAAGAAGACATGAGAGCTATCTTGGAAATCCCCATGCCAAGTCATATGTTTCCAAATAAAGCCACGCCATTCAAAATAAAAGAGAGGGGTTTCCCCCAAAAATAAAATCCAAACACATGATGGATCTATGGATTTGGGATCAATATGTCTACAATATTTTTAGAGAGCTCGAAACTGTCATCATTCCCTAAATACTCATAAAAATGGAAGAATGACACAAAAAGAGTACAAACAACATAAAACCTTTTGGGTCAACATGGAAGAGGCATTATTGTCTGAACACCTTGCATCATTCCCAAAAGGAAAACACAAGACACATGAAAAAGATAAAATAAAAGCATTTGGGTCAACATGGAAGAGACATGAATTCCTCCATGCCTTGCATCATCCCCAAAAGGAAAATATGAGAGAAATGACAAGATAAAGGGGAAGGATAAAATATTTATGACATAGAGAAGAATGAAGGTAGAAATAGAGGAATGTCACAAAGAGAGAGAGAGAGAGAGAGAGAGAGAGAGAGCATCAAACCAAACATGATGGGGGATCACATCACACACATGCTATCACACAAAAGAAAAAGAACCAATGCAAAAGACTAGTAAGGCACATGCAAGTCAACCTAGTTAAAGGGACAATGACAAATCCAGCACTAGGAAAAGCCTAACTAATTCTTTCCCCCCACTTAGTGTAAGGAAAGAATGAGATGAGGTAGGTGATGGGAAGGAGTTCCTTGCAACTTGAAATTATTTTTGATAATTGTATAACATGTAGTGAGAATTTTATTATTCTATAACTACTACATGGAAAGGAGCAGAAGGATCTTTCTATAAGGGACTATTTCTATGATATCAAGCTTTTTGAATATTTGTTGTAAAGCACGAAACTCATCGTTACTATGTCCAAGAACTCTATGATATCGACAATGTGATGTGTTTGTGTTTTTATGATTTATTTTTTGATCTTCTCTTATGGGAGGTAATGTAATCAGTTCTCTATGTAAAAGTATCTAAAAATTACTTTCAATATTAGTTGGAGGGTAAGGGAATTGTAGTTTCTTTAGTTTGTAAGGTCTTTTAACCTTGCTAGATTCACCAAATTTTTGAATTGAATGTTGAGAAGGATGACCTAAGGCGATCTTTTCATCCCTATCATCGTTATGAATCATTGGTTGTTCTTTAGGAAGGAGGACATTCATATCAGGAGGAGGATCTTGTTATCCTAACCCTTTTGTATTTTCAATTGGAATTTACTCTAAGAGTTGATGAATTTCATTTTCACTTGTTGTATCACATCCTTGTTTACTCAAGATTGTGAATCCTTTTCCATATGTTCCTTCTAGGTTGATGGGAGTGTTTATCACTTTGTTAACATAGAATGATTGAATGTTTGTTTTCTTAGAGGAACTAGGTTCACCTATTGTAGGGAACTTAGGTTCAATTCTTGTCTCAGTTTTAGGATGTAAGTAACCAAGCATATTAGTTGGTGGTATTTTAGGGGGTGTTGGTTGCTTCACTGATGGATAAAAGGATGAATTAGCTTCAGGGTTGTTAAGGAAATAATTTAGGAACTTATTCATTTTGTCATCATCTTCTCCAATGATGTCAACATCACAAGGAGGACATGCATTATGATTTGAGTGAGCATGAGTAACTTTTGGTGTAAATAAAGTCTTGTACCTAGTTAATTCATCACTAGGGGGCTTATTTACACATGTTAAGTTTACTTAGGTCATAGGAATGAATCTTTCTAGAAGGTGTTAGTTGTAATTAGTTTTTATCTTATCTTTTGACTTGTAACACATGTGAACCTAATTAAGTGTGATTATTTGTCTCATGCCATATGATTAAGACACTTGTCATAATCCTATGACATCTTGCATCTCACCTTGGCTATATAACCAAGGGGTCTCTACTCATTGTACACACAACATTGCATTCATTGATAGGAATATAGTTTATTCTTGTCATATTGATCTTCTGAGTATTTTGTGCTTTCCATACACCTTTAGATCTTGGGTGGCTATATCCATAGCCAAATATGAAACACTTTCTTATTGGGAAAGGTATGGTAGTTTTGATGATGTCCACAAAACCTTTTCCTTCTCCTCATATAGAGAAATCTATTGAGACTTCAGTTTCTATGGATCCTAATCCAAATTTAGAGGGTTCATCTTCTTTATCTATGAGTCAACATCTTGAAGTTGAGGACTCTTGTAATCCAACATTGGAAGAATCATCTACTACTATAGCTAGGGATATTTGTGATCCAACAGTTTTAAGGATAAGCATCTAAAACATTTAGTTCAAGACCTCATTGGGTTAGGCCATTTTTCCATTGAGGGTGTTAAGTATCAAGGAAATAAATCCGTTGCACCCCCTAACTAGAATTTACAAATTTTCACCAACCCCATGCCTAAACATACTACCTCGTTTGTCAAGGCTAGTGAACCTTCAAACCCTAATGTAATGACTGTTGATACAAATAGTGAACAACATGATACAACTCCTATTGTTACCCAAGTTAGTCCTATGGATAACTTTGTGGCTACGATAGAAAATATCCCTTGTAAGGGCCAAACCACTAAGTCTCTTGATATCACTTTTTTTGCTAAAGACATACTACAAAAACTTCCTAATGGTCCTCTCTACATAGCTAGTAGAATCTATGATAATCCCACTAATGGGATATTAATATATCCTGCTTGTGGTGATAATGTGATCACATAGGAGTTTCTAGTATTACATGAACTATATCAAGATGAATATAATAAACCAACTGCATAGATCAAAACACATAATGGTTTTTCCTGCCCTACGATTGGATTGATCGTACTACCCTTAAAAATAGGACCTAAATATTTGGAGGTAAAATTTTCAATTATTCCACAATTTGACCAATTTCGTTTGTGGGTAGGTCTCCCTTGGCTTTGCTCAATGAAAGTAGTCCCATTAGTTGTTCATAAGTGTTTGAAGTTTCCACATGACAATGACATAGTCACTATACATCATAGTGGATTTAATCCTTTATCTTCCAAAGGTAACTTCTCATTAGAAACCTTTTGGACTAAACCTATGGAACCAATCACCCCTTGCAAGGACTTATTTTTAATAGCTTATGAAAAGTGTAAAGCCAAAAAGATAGCTAAATTATCTCTTCATAACTCGTCCCCGCCTACTTCCGCATCTCCTATCATAGACAAAACCATGCTTCAACCTGAGTTTGACATTGAGAAAACCCTCAAACCTCCTGAGCAATCACCTCTTGAGATTTTCCCACCATCATTTAAACACCCAAAGGAATATGAAACAAACCTTGCTCAGCCTCCTTGGCTTAAACAAGTGTATAAAGCTAAAGAGAAAGTGGTTGATCCATCCTCTTCGATTTCTTCTGTTCTTCCCCTTGAGGAGGTAGGAAAGAAACTATGTCGAGCTCAATCCACATTGTTACACCTTCACAACTCCAAAACAGTCAAACAGAACCATAGTGGGGTGATGTCATAATAGTGGTTTCCAATTCCTGAGAGGAACGGATTTTAGCTGAAATCACATATTTTTAGAAAATATAATGATTTAAGCCTTAAAAAGTTCCATTTTAAGGATTCCAATTGAAGAGGGTTTGATCAAATCACCTTAGATCAAACCCCCTTGGATAGAACCTAGCTAGTTTTAAACCATACCTATAAATGCGTCTCCTTTACACCTATCAAAATGCTAATAAAAAATCACTTTTGATTTAGATTTTGGGGGATCAAATGAATTCATTTAAAATTTATTTCAAATGATTATGGTATTCCTCAGAACAAGCTATCCAATGAATATAATTTTAATATGTTTTGGTTTTGTTATGTATTTGTTTTTAAGTTTTATTAAACATGGGTTTTCATAAAATGGTGAATTTCTTTGTTCTTCACATACTGGGAAAAATGAAGATTATCAAAATAAAAATAAAAAATATGAGTGCACTAGATATTGAAGTCCTTGATCCCAACAAAAAATTAAATTAAATTTTTGACATATACAAAAAGTTACTCTGATTAAGTGCTATGTCTAAATTGTAATTACGTTTGACTTTGAAACTTGATTAAGGAAAAAATATTTAATAAAAACTATCTAACCAAGTGGAAGCACTAGATATCAGAGTTACAAATCTAAATTTGAAATAATTAGGATTTTATCCTTCACGGAAAAAATTTCCTGCGTTATACGGTGTCGTCACTTTTTAAAAATGTTGTTTTGAAAAAATCTATTATTTTCATGGGAGATGGAAAAGAAGTGCAATTTGATTCCAAAATTTTTGAGAAAAATATATTTAGAATCTACAAAAAATTTGATGAGACTCTAGTTTTTCACCATCTTCAAATTCCTCACAATTTAGCGCTATAGGTGCACAAATGTGAAGATTTAATTCAAAAAATTAGGTGTCGGTTGGCCAAAATTGCCAAACCACTGAAGTATGGGATCACCCAGTGCTGAAGGAACATATAATGTTAATCATCCATCGCCTCAATGCTCGTGAGTCTTGCATAGAAGATAAATAAAATCAGCCTTTACCTTTGATAGAAGTAATAGATGACCACCCTCCTTCTCTTCACCCACCACAAGATATCCCTATGCAACAATCACAACAAATTGAACCAATGCAACAACCTCAGCTTTTCATACATCCATCCTTAGAAATCTGCTTCATCCTCTATTGTCATTAATCTTGATGATGATGATGATGATGAGTGATGATGACACAAAAGATTTCAAAATTGATGAAGAAGTACATAACAATTTAAAATTCTTTATTTTCATCCCACAATGACCCAGCAAATGATGCACCCTCTCCACCGGTGAAGATGGTATGACTCTGGTTGCGATGCTTTCCGTTATTCCTTTGGACAGTCAACCACCCTTGCATTATACTAAACATGATTGGGAGGCAGATGATTTGTCAGATGGTTGACTTGCATTTTCCTTACTAGCCTTTTATATTCATTTTTCTTCTTCTTTTTCTTTGATTTGATTGTATGTTCGTATCGTGATCCCATGTAATGTTTGTTTGATGTTATCTCTCTTTGTACACACTTCTTCTATTAGGTACCTTTTATTCTTCTATTCATTTATTGCATTGTCTTTGTCTCTCTTTTTATTGTGTTTTTCTCCTTTTGGGGATTATTTTAAAGCGTAGGAACACCCTATGTCTCTTCCATGTTAACCCAAAGGTCATTGTCTTTGTCTCTTTTTATTTTGTAGTATTGTATCCTTTTGGGAGTTGACACAAAGAAATAGGAAGCATCTATGTCTCTACCATGTTGATCAATTAGTCCTTTTTTCTTTTTCCTTTGTCTTTTTCTTGTGTTTTTCCTTTTTGGGGATGATCACGAGAGTATTGAGACAATTTCTCCTTCGTATTTGACCCAAAGATTTTTCTTTTTCTTTCACCTTTTCATTTTCATTTTCTGTTATGTTTTTCCTTTTGGGAATGATGCAAAGGGTTGAGACTTCACAATGTCTCTTCCATGTTGAACCAAAATGGACTTTATTTTCCATTTTATTTTTATCTTATTGTGTCATTCTTCTAGTTCTATGTGCTTTGGGGAATGATGATAGTTTTGAGATCTTTCATAAAAAAATTGCAACAACGAACATATTGACCCCAAATCCATAGATACCTTATGTGTTTGGTGTGCTCTTTTTTGGGGGGAACTCCCTTTCTTTATTTTCCATTTTCCTTGACATGACACATCATAACTTCAAAACATATGACTTGGCATAGGGATTTCTAGGTTGGCTCTTATTTCTTGTTTTCTTTTCTTGCATTTTCTTCCTTCTCTACTTTAAAATGGTGCTCATAGAAGATGATGTGCAGAAATTCCTTTAAAAGTGGGTGGCATACATTACTATTATTTCATTTGCATTTTGGGTTCCTAGTGCAGCCTTGTCATTTGTGTGATGTGTCTGTCACTTTGTGGATGACATTGAGTATGATGTCCTTCATAAGTGTGATCTTTCTTAGCATATTACATTCCTCTTCGTGGCTTGATGCGACACACTGCATCCCCTAAGTTGTGAATATACTATTCTTTGAGTGGTCCTCTCTTGGAGACATTAGATACAATGTTCCCTAAGTGACTAACCTTGTGTAAACTGAACAAGACTCCTTGGAACATCATTTTACATTTTACATTTTATGTCTTTTCATTTTTACATTGTTGCATTTTGTATGGCCACCTTGCATAACACAACTTGCATGCTTGTGGTGCCATCTCGTTTTGTTCATGAGTTCTAAGCATACAAAGCTTTTCTTGTCTCATGAAGCTCAAATTGATACCCATTCTTTTTTCTTTTTGGTGCCTTATTAAAGTTATCAACGAGCATAAATTTGATATGGTTGAGTAGGAAGCCCACCTGGTGGCATGAATTTTCCCCATAGCCACTTTTGTATTTGTGATTGCATACCAACTAGCATATGTATCTTATCTTTTTGGGCTTTCTCACCCCATAGACAACTAGTTCCATAGCCCCAGAGTGAATATACAATTGGGCTTTCTCACCCCGCAGACAACCTAATTTTTTGTGGCCCCAGAGTGAGTACACATTCTCTTTTTCAAACAATCAGCCTAGATCTCTTTTCAAAACTAGTTGGATAGACGATTGAAGCTTCATCCAATTCTTTTCAACACTTGTGTGGTCCTTTGTTCTTATGTCTAGTTTTCCATGGGATCCTCATCCTAGGGGCTTGATCATCCCTCTTGATCATTGTCATTCCATCTTGCTAACCTAATTACATTTGAACCCTACCCATCGATGTTCATGGCTACTTTAGTGTGAGTTTGAAATAGGTTCATCCTCTCACTAAAGTGGGGGCTAAATGTACTTGTGAAAAATGGCCCTTATCATTTTCATGAATTGTTTAGGTCTTGTTTCATGGTGTTGGAACTATGTTGCTTTGATTTTATGTTGTAACATGAAGCTTGAACATGCTTATTTAGGAACTAAAACTCAAAGAATGATATCTTGTGAGTTGTGAAGTTTTGTAAGACATTTTCTACATTATTCAAGACACTTTTTAGTACAATTTACCTAAAATCACCTTTTACTCATCAACAAGTCCTATTTTGAAGTGTTGTAAAGAGTCTTGTAACAAGATTTCACACTCTTCTAGGCATATTTTGACTATTTACACCCTTATCATGCTTTATTTGGTCTCTTTATGCCCTCATAAGTTGTAATTATGTGTATTTTTAAATGTTATCTTGACAAATAACATTAAATACAACATTTTGTCCTGACACATGTTTTTTGGGTCCACAAATTGGGACCCATTCACCATGGGTGGCGGAATGAGTCCCCCATAGCCCCCAAATTCAAAATATTTCAAGAATTTCCTTTTGGGATTTTTATTCAAAATCACTTGATGTCGGCCATATGATGAGGTGCCAGATTGGTGCTAAGGCACAAAATTGTATAAATAAGTGATTTTTCACCTCATTTTACATCTCCTCACTCATTCAAGCATTTAATCCCACATTTCAAGCATTCAAGCATTTTACATAATCTTTTCAAGCACTATTCAAGCACTTTGAAGTAGCCATTGGCATTATTTCAGACTTGCATTATTAAGGGTTAGGTAAGTTGATAGTATTTGCATGTTATTAGTTTATCTTTCTCTTTCATTTCATTATATTTTCAAGGGTTTAATTACCAAAAGTGGGGTTTGACCAAGGAAAAACCCTATTCAATAACCTTCAATCATTTTTTCCCCTATTGCATGTTTTGTAGCTCTTTCCTATGTAGATTTGACATGTTGTGGAGTGTTGAAGATTGATTTCCAATTCACCTAGGTGATTCAAGTCAACTTGAGTCAAATTCAAGTTTGGAGAGAGTTATTTGTCCATTTTTTGCAAAACTAACTTCGACAACCTGACAAGCAGACTTTTCTAGATCTGGTGTTGTAGAGTTGTCTCCTAATTTTTTAGAAATTTTGGAGAGGACTGATTTTCCACCTATAGAAAAATGGAGTCCCACCTTAGGACTGAAAATTTTTGAATTTTGTTAGATTATGAATCTCGTGAGGGCAGAACCGACTCCCAACACTTTTTCACCGGTGGAGGACTGAATTCACCACCTTTGGCAAAATGGAGTCCAACTATAAAGAAAATTCAGTAATTTCCATCACCATTCGGAACACTCCAGAATCATCAAAATTCATCCATGTGCACTCAGATTCATCCCTATACTTTGTGTTTTGCATTACTTCTTAAGTTACATAGTTGTTTGCATATCACAATGTGTTTTCAAACATAGTTGTAATTACACTTTTGCATTCATTTTTGGTCATTTATATTAGTTAATTGCATTTAGTTTAGTCCATTCACATTAAAAAACATTGCATACATTATGATTTGAGTGATACATTACAATTTTTGTCCCTATCTCTCTCCTTTTAGGTGAAAATCCCTAGAAGTGAAAGAGTAGTCCATACGGTCCCAAAAATCTATGTTTCAACAACAAAAAAACTAAACAGTATGAAGCATGAAGAAAAAGAAAAAATGAAGTTTGCATAAACAATACGAATAAAACTTTTCAAAAAGTATGTCTTCCTACTTCATGTGAAAGAACAAACTTACAATGATGAACAAAGAATCAAGAGCCTAGTCATCAGAACTGAGAAATTTGATTACTCATTTGAAAGCAAGGCTTTGCTTGCTTTAATAATTACTATGTAAATTTCATATTATTTTTCCAACATTGGTATACAAACCATATGTGTAAGAAAATACTACACAAGTATTTCTTATAAATTTACATATAGTATTGTCTACTACCACAATACATGTATGTAAATTTTTTTTGAAAAATAAAACTATAAATGTATATGAATTTTTGAAAAAATATTATGAAATTATCATGTTTTACAACACACTTTTTCTAATACAATGTACTTTATTACTAATATGTAATAGGAAACATGATAGAATAATACAAAAAACTACACTCATGTCATGTTCAAGTTAAATCAAATAACATATCAATATATGAATTATGCTATATCATTATTTTATAAGGGTTTTTAAAATACATTTGGAAACACATTAAAATAAATATAAAATTAAAAAAAATAGAAAATTTCTCAAATTTAATTTCTTTAAGTAGATTATAGGTATATTTAGTTCCTATATGCAAAATTGACAATAACACAGATAAGAAAAGAATTTAAAACACTTTTACTGCATAGCTATTAATTTTAATAAACATATCATATTTCAGATTCACATGAATAAAAATACTTTAGACAACAATATCTGCCATACAATTGTTTGTTGTAGATGACATAGTATTTTGTAGAATTTGACAATACACTATAAGCATGATAGTTGAAAAAATTGTTTGACATTCTAGCTATGGGTTGACCAAAGAGACAATTTGAATTGGAATAAAAAAGGAAAGAATATCAAAGACAATATAAAAGAGGGTATCATAGATGACAAAGGGAAAATATGATAGATGTAGAAAGGGAAGAGAAAATAAGGAAAAACAAAGAAGCAAAAAGAGAAAGATATGCAAGCCAAAGAAAAGACACAACAACCAAAAAATTCTAGATTTACAAAGTAAACAAGATGAAAATGCACACATACAAATTCCAAATGGATTACTTGCCACAAATTTTAAATAAATGCAATTGGAATTTCGTAATCACTTACATTCCCACCAATCACCAAAAAATTGTTATGTTTTTGAAGAAAGTTACATTGGAATCAAAGTAATGATGACTTTAGAAGGTACTGTGTGCACAAGATGTAAACAAGAGAGACAAATAAAGTGATTCTCAACACAAAATAATCTCATTATAGGATCCCAACCAACTGAACTAACCATCCTTTTACAAGTATCTAGGAAATGTTGATTGTACCTATCAACCCAATTTTACAAGTCATCTATGCAAGAGGTGATCAATATAAATATAGAGGACCTGCGATCAACTTCCCACAAAAAATTGAACAACCATCAAATATGTTGTCACATTATATCATAGAACTATCAATCATTATAGTAAGAAAGAAATATCAATGAAAATTCTCTTGAAAGTTAAGTGGAAATTTTTAGAAAAATATTTATGACTAGCTTAGAACCATGCATATAGAATCTCAATTCGATACAAATGTTAAAGAACATGTTGGCCCAAATATTAAAAATAATGAAGAAAACATTATTGAACACACTACGTTGATGGTTTGTCAACCACCTAATTCACAAAAGAAAATGGAATTGATCCATGCATGGGTCAATAATCCAAACACATATCTAATGACATTAATTGACTGGCCAATAATTGGTGAATCTCCAATAAATGAATATGTGACACTAGGATTGCTTGACATGACCTTCCCAAGATTTTTTCTAAATGATATATGTGATTGATTAGAACCACGCATCAAGAAATTACACCTACATAAATTTTTTAGGCACCTATATCATTATAGAGACAATCGATTTAGTAAACAACCAAGATTTTGATATTATGAATGTATGATCATGAGACATCATGCACATACACCATCTACAATTTTCATGAAAATAAATCTCCATGGCATGCCTATCACAAAAATGAGTTTCATGAACATCTGAACAATACACCATAATCATAACTTGTAGATAAATTGATGTGATTCATAACTTCACTCAATGGTATGAGGTCATATTAGACAAAATCTCATGCATAATTAATAGACATGTTGCATCAGATTGGTACACCCACCATTTTCTTTACAGTAAATGCACCGGACTTATATTGGCCAGAGTTACATACACTCATGCCAGGTACATCACCAACAACACCAAGAGAAACACACCTTTTGTAAAAGAAAAATGTGATTGACTACCATCATATAGTTGCACAATACATGCACTTATGAAACTCCCAATTCAAACAAGAAATCCTTCAAAAATGAATGAATTTTTAAGACTATTGGTACAAATATGAGTGGAAACATAGAGGATCAACACTTGAACACAAATTTCTATGGATCAAAGGAGTACCAAACATGGATACTATTGATTGGTCAAATGAAGAATCATGAGTTTCTACATAAAGATATTTAAACTTGATTTTCCATGCATGGAATCTCTGACACGAATCTAGGAACAACATCTACAGGTAATAAACCCACTTTCCATTTCAGTATCCCAATTATCTGTCATTTCACTTTCCAACTGCTATATCAAATTAATCAGTCGTAATTAAAATTGTAGGAATACCAAATATGTAATAAGAATCCATGTCTTAAAGACACAAGACAACTTGAAGACTCAAATTCCCACTAGGACTACGATGAGCTAGCTAACATAGTTCAAAGGAACACAATGCATAGAGAAGGTGCATGTCTACAAAAACAAAGAGGACAAATGCTTTGCAGGTAAACATCTTTATACACATGAAATAATTGAGTATCAAAAAAATGTACTTCTCTAATCCATTATTCACATTAAGATGTTCAAAATTGATATCACTAATAGTTACAATGCTCCTTGGCCTCTAAATTTGCAAGGAGCTAAATTATATGAAAATACAAAGTCTGGTGAAAAAAAAAAACTTTGCTAGAAATGATGATCGACTCAATTCAAAATTGCTACATTTTACAAAGTTATAGAGGGAAAATATAGATTGGAAACCTATTCTATCAAAACATGTTGTCATTAAATATATTGCTAAGTATGCAACCAAATAAGAAAAAATCTCTAAAACATGCAAAAACTATTAATGTTCCTAGTAGAAATAGAAAATCTAGATGATTTAGCTATAAAAGCTTATAGAAAATTACTTATAGGAACAATAATAGAAAGAGATATTAGAGATCAAAAAATGGGCCATCTATTATTAGAACATCCACTGGTTCAAAGTAGTAGAATTTTTATGAATCTAAATATATCAACCGAGGTTTTCAAATGTGTTGCATTGGAAGTAGAATATAACGATGAAGAAAAAACAATCTCTTTTGTTGATGCACATAAAAGTAGGCATTCTTCTTTGGAATCTCTCACTTATTGAAGTGGTAAGAACTTGCATATATAATCCCAACTATAAAACAAAAAATAAATGGAATGCAAGAAAAATAATAGCTATTGTGAGAGTATTCCCAAGATTCCTATCAATTGCTTCACATGACTTAGAAAGATGGTGTGATTATTGTTTCTCAAAATTGTTACTATATAAACCATTTTATAATATTCGAAGATATATTGGTAAAGGACTCCTATGATAATCAAGACAAAGCTACTGAATTTTCTAGTGATTGCTCAACCTATCATTTGAACGGCCTCATGGATACATTACCCTGGGAGCAAAGACTTCTATTTGATAAGGAGTGGGAATCTAGTAAAGATATGGAAAGTCAAGAAGATACTGATAAAGAGGAGGTTTTATCCAAGAAAAAGAAGAAAAAAGATAAAAAAATGAATACTCCAAGTGGTATCTCTACTAGGTCAAGAGCCAAGGCAGACTGTGGAGCAACAAATAACTCTCGTGGAAAAAGATCAACTAAATGGACAAGAGAGCATAATAGTTTTCAGGATATTGCAGATGGATTTCAGAAAACCATCCTGGAGTTTCTCCACTCCCCTAGAAAATCATGAAGATCATGTCATGGAATATAAGGGGACTTAATAATCCCCATAAGCAGGATGTTCTATGCAATTTTGTTAGAGATCATAAATCGGATATTCTCCTTATTCAAGAAACTAAAATGTCGAAGGAAAAAGTGGAAAAGATAAAATTGTTTCAGTACTGTAGTATACATGTTAATAACTCAAATGGTGATTCAGAAGGTATTGCCACTTTCTGGAATAGTCACATTATCAAAGGGGATCCGATTTTGGAAGGCTCGAACCACATGCTACTAGATTCACCCACATTAGGGACAATTTTAGTTGGATTCAATCAAATATCTACACTCCCAATGAAAAAGGTACTAGAAAATCTTTCCGGTTGGAACTGGCTGCTTTGTGAAGGATTTGTAATAGTGAATCTTGGGTTGTCATGGGTGACTTTAATACTCCTTTACTGAATGAAATTTTTTTTGGAGGATCCCAGATCAATGCGGAAAGTAAGGAGGATCTTTAGAACATTATCAATAATCAGGTGTTGATTGATCTGGACTCGCAGGGTGCTTCCTATACCTGGTTGAATGGCAGAAATGGTATGGATATGATCCAGGTTAGATTAGATAGAACTTTAATTTCTGACCAATGGTTCTTAAACTATTATTGCTCTCTTAAAGCCCTTTCAAGGATTGGATCTAACCACTTTCCCATAAGTTTTGTTGTGGACCCTTTAAAGGTAAAGAAAAACATCCCCTTTAGATTAGAAAAAATATGGCTTTCCCATCCTATTTTTAAAGAGGAAATTAGGAAATGGTGGAACATTAATAGCTCTAGGACAACTATGTTTAGAGTTGCCAAAAAACTTAGGGAAGTTAAATTCAATTTGAAAAAATGGAAAAAAG
>VDFB02141600.1:0-28266 GCA_007258455.2 Sequoia sempervirens
TATCGGTTCCAGAATGCCTTGCTCGTGTATGCCTAGTCCTTTGCCTTGATATTGCATGCTTTGACATATTCTGTTTGCGATGGGGTATTTATTGTTTTGAAAGCAAGATGCTAACCCATCATGATGTATGTGGACACTGTTACCTAGAATGTTTTCATTTGCAAGGAAGCCTGCTCTAACAAAAATAGATGACCCTAGTTGATAAAGTGTCTTAGCTTCATTGTCATGTTGGACATATTCCTGACTGATATCTTTGGTCTAATTATGTGACATGTTAGGTTTAGATGATTCTGTCGGTGCTTCCAAGGCACTGTCGAAGCCATCATTATGTTTAGTGTCATAGAGCCCAATGGTTTTAGCTATAACTTGATCATATGAAAGCATGTCCCTAGTGGAAGATTCTTGTTCTAGAGGAATATCGTCTATGTGTCCCATGGAGGCAAGTATCTCATCTTGGGAAGTGTCAATAGTCGAGGCCTTTATAGGGTCAGCAAGTGTTTGATCATGAATGGCATAAAGGTCAAGGAGTGGATCATTTTGGATTTCTTGGTCAATGTTAGGGTCTTGGTCAAAGATGGGGTTGTCGAAAATAGGGTCATGGGATGGAATACCTTGTTCTTGACATGAGGGTGATGTTATAATGTCATGCTTTGGGATTTCATTTTGACATGTATCCTCAAGTTTATTAAATGGGATTTGAATTTGGACTATGATAGAGTTTTCATGACTAGATGTGGCTTGTGAGGGGTTGACTTGAAAAGGATTAATGACCAAAGGACTAGGATAGGATGTGGGAACTTGGACTAGACTAGTATATGAAGGACTAGGATATGACATGGGTACTTGCATTGGACTAGTATGTGAAGGACTAGGGTATGACATGGAGACTTGGACCGGATATGACATGGAGGCTTGGGCTGGATTAGGATGTGATAGCATAGGATGTGACATGGGGACTTCGACTATATTAGTTGGTAATGACATAGGATATGACATATGGACTTGGACTGGATTGGAGTAAGGTTGACTAAAATGGGACATGGAGACTTGGGCCGAATCGATATGGTATGATGTGGGGACGTGACATGTGTTGGTAGATAGTTGATAAGGCATGTAGACTTGGATGAGATTGATAGGTGAAGGGTTAGAATATGATGTGGAGGTGTGGAATGGACTAGTTGATAGTTGGCTTCCCTTGTCAAAGTTAGGATAAGGGTGAGTAATGGATGTTTGTTGTGGACTAATGTCATGAATGGTATTAAGTGAATTTTGGTAGTGAGGGTAGATGGACGGAGGACTAGGACTCATGGATTGTTGGTACGAAGGACATTGATTGTCGGTTTGGAGGAATTGTCTCCTAACGTCTAAGGCTTGTTGGTATTGACCTCTACAGAGTAATTGGTATTCAACTTTACTAGCAAGCCTATCAATATGTTGGTGAAGGGAAGACAAGGCGGTGGATATCATGATGTTAAATGAAAAGTAATAATGACATTTGTCTAAGAGAAATGACCAATGCAAGGTGATAAAATTGTCAAGAGAGGATGCCAAATGCCAAGATGACAATGAAGATGTTGACTAAGGAAAATGACCAATACCAAGTCTAGATGCCAAATGAGGACTATGATGGAAAATGCAAAGTCTAAGTTCAAAATGAGGACTGAGACTTTTTTTTTTTAATGTTTTGTTGAAAAGTCTGAGTTGTCTAAGGTCGATTGTTTGTGTCCAAATTTGTGACTGTTGTGTATATTGTTTGAAAGTCTAGAAAACACTTGAAAAGCATGATGTTTTACTATAAGCAAGCACACATCAGATAAGCACAATCCTACGTTAGGCTAGGACAATATTCGCTAGATTCCACGTGGGTTTCCCCAACCGCATATCTATAGCATGTGAATTCAGAAGCTCGGCTGCACGGGCTCCCCCTTATAGTGCACTCTCTTCTCAGGCCAACCAAGCTTCCAACCCCCATGAAACTCCCATGGTGAGCTGATCACCTCTACTACAAACTGTGAAAGTGTGGATGCCTTCACATCGACCGGTGCTGCACTAGTAAATAGAAGGATTTTGGCTTACTACACAAAAGTTTTTAGTTAGGGACCCCCATTCGAGTGGCTATACATGGGGCAAGAGATTAATCACCATTAAGGTGGCACTCTAGCCTGAAGAGGTTAAGCTCAACAGGGTTTAAGGGAGTACAACTCTGTCCGTATGACACATCCGCACAAGCAACCTTAGGTTTTCCATTAAGGTTTACATTTATATACCGGTCGGGGGTAGCTTAGCTTTAGCTCCGTTGCCGGTTTGAGTTGCATTGGGGTGATGAAATCCCCAGGCAGGCCCAAATTTATAGAGTTGGTAACCATTTCTCTTACACCCAAGATCGCCCGAAAGCGCAAGGGGAGAGGATACTCCAATATACCAAGTCGTGAAGGTAATGACAGAAAAAAATGGGTCTAGTTTTCTGATCATCGAGTTTTCACAAGGTGAGAGCATACTCACCTACCATTTTGAAAACACACTCAGACATAGTAGAAAGACAAGTTCATTTTAATTGCACCAAAGGAAATGTGTATTATACTAAAAAAAAGAAAAACACATTGTTTTGATGTTTGGTCTTTGACGTTCGAACCTGCAAGACCACACATTAGTAGTTTAATAATGATCTTCGACTATCGATCTGCAAAAATAGTTAGATGCATCCTTTTTTGTCCACTTGATCCAATGTGTCCTTTGAAGTGTTTATTTCCTGCACATGCAAAAAACCAACAACAAACCCTAGCAAGATAATTGATCATTACTATTAGAGGGTTAGCTAGTCAAGACAAATCTGATTTTTAGAAATGTTTTTGATAGTAAAATGAAAAATACAGAGAATAAAGCCTATATAAAATCTCAAGAGGTTTCCAAAAATGTAAATAAATCAGAAAAATTTGCTGTTTTGCACCTGAAATTAATTTTTTATGAAAAATCATAAAAAAATTATTAAAAATACAAAACAGCTCTAAAAATTCTGATATTTTTATTGTAGTTGTCTGATGTCATCCCAAATTTGCAAAAAACAATTTGTGATTAGATCTACTACCGTGAGTGAGATATAAGTAAATCTATTTTAAACCCAAATTTTAAAAGATCTATTTTTTGACTAATAATCGCGCATCCAAATTTAAAATATAAAGAACAGACCTATGTTAAAATTTAAAGAGATTTCCAGACATGTAAACATATCTAAAAAATTTGATTATTTGATCTCAAAATTAATTTTTTATGAAAAATAGAAAAATAATTATAGAAAATGAAAAATAGATCCAAAAAATCTAATTTTTGGAATGAAAGTGTGTGATATTGTCCCCAAACTGCAAAAAAAAATTGTGAGAAAATACGTAGCCGTTTGAAAGTTATAGTCGTGTCTTTGGAAACTAGGGCTTTATCCACAATGATGCCAAACCTACAACAGAAAGCAAACAAAACCTGCAACAAAAGAATCCAACTCCAAGATTTCTCAAAATGTGTTAAAATATGTCGGGTTCACCAAATGTATCTATGGAAATTTAGATGGGGTTAGCTTATTAAATAATAAACAATCAAAAATCCAAAGAGGCTATCAAGAACAATGGAAAATCAAAACAAAGAACGATTATACCTTCCTTTCCTTCCATGCTTCACCTTCATAGCACCTTCTAGTTTGCAGCAAGTCAATGAGGCCCTCAGATTTCGAATTGAGCAACCTATAATAATGCCAAAGCCCTATGCAAATGTTGAAGGATTTGATAAAATTATGCCTATGTCTATGACAATATGATAAGTGAAAATAATGACTACCAATGCTAAAATGACTATAATACCTATATTAAAAATGACTAGATCCCGAAATTATAAGCAAAATTGTCTTTTATAGAAAACACAATTTTGAGCGGACGGATGAGATTAAATTCTAAGAAAGACCTAGAATGAGAGGTCCAGATTAAATCTAAGAATCCCTAATTAGGGTTAGGGAAAATTCATTAATCGAACGGTCAAGATAAAACCTCAGATAAATGGATCGATGGTGGAGAATAAATGAGATAAATTAATTAGAAAATAAAGATTTTCGAAAATCAAGAAGATAAAGATTGCCTGATTTATGAGATTCAAAAAATCAAGAAGATAAGAGTTGGACTGAAGATCAGATTTGGAAAATCAAGAATCTTCCCGATTACTTGATTTTTGGAAGATTAGCTACTATTTTGAATTAAATTAATTCAAAATAACAATTTTGTGAGACAATAAATAATCTTTTTCAAATTATTTACCAAAATGGACTGACAGTTAAGATTGTGATGACATTTTAAATAATTGATTTATTTAAAATGAGAGGAATATTAAATTGGCAATTAAATAATTAAATTTAATTATTTAATTTAGAAGATAAGATTAATTAATTAAATAAATTAATCAATTTATTTAATTAAGACAATTAGTGACATATTAAATAAATAAATAGAACTTATTTATTTAATAATCAGGAAGAAATATATGACAAAGGGGAATTAAATAAATTAAGAAATTTATTTAATTAAGGGAAGACTTAGACAATTAATGACGTATATAATAAATAAATAAAATTTATTTATTTAATAATCATGAAGAATAAAAGGACATGAATGAATTAAATAATTATGAATTATTTAATTAATAGTCAAATGTGGACCAAGGACATAATTAAATGTATTAATTATGTTAGGACGAAAGTGGTAAAAATGAAGCTTGCAGGCCTAGGTCATTTTTAGGTGTCTACAGTAATAAGGAGTTATAGCTCCAAATATTTGATTGATTGGTGACATCAAAAAGTTGAGTAGGTTCTCAATTAGGGGGTAGGTGCTTCCTTAGAGTTGGTGCTCTTAAATCAAGGGATCAGTGTCTCCTTAGGGTTGATGTCCTTAAACATTGTAACTAGTGAGGTTTTTATTGTGAGTCTAGATTAGGATAGTACATCAGGTAGCGGCTATTCTTGTCATGGTTTTTCCCACATTGGGTTTTCTATGTATATTTGGTGTTATGTTTACTTGTGAGTGTGATCTCTATATGTCCTTCTAATTTGAATTAAAATTATTAAAGGATAAGTTTTAACTACTCCATTGGTTCATCCCCCCTCTCAGTAGATAGTTGTGTTCCAACACCTCATGTATTAATTTGGGTAAAAAATAGCTAGACATAGGTGTGGGGCACCCTATACTAGATGACTATTATTCAAGATTTGATTTGAAACTCTTGTTCCTCCATACTTATACGATCTTCTCTTCTGGGATCACTGCCAAAACTTTGTTTGTTACTAATAAAATCCACTTTCCTTGACTTGACAACTTGTATGGCTTGAATGCATGAATGGAAAGTTATTCTTCAATCTTCTTCCAATTTGCTTCATATCTAAAAACCTATACACATGAATGAGGGGGAAGGGTTGTGTTATATAGGGGCTTACCTAAGTCAAACCATGTTTTGGTATTTTCACCTCTACAATGGCTATGACATGATGTAAAAATATAGCTTACCCTCAGTCTTGAGCAGAGACTAACTAATAAACAAGTGATAAATTAACAAATTTCATACAAATGACCACTCATATCTATAATCCTTGTTCGATTGAAGTTATATACTCATCACCTTCAAGGAGGATATTTTTCTCGATTTAAAGTCATGTAAATGTTAGTACTCACAAAAAATGAACACAAAACATGCATAAACTTACATAAAACATGATGAATGGCTAACATGATGCTTGCCTAAGATAAATATTGTTGTAATACTGTTAATTTTTCTCTTGACTACTCTTGATTGATTTTATAATGCTCAATTTTCTAAAAAAAAGTGCCAGGATTAAAATGGTGAAAAGTTCTGTATTTATATGCAATTCTTCTAATTTCTCAAAAATCAAATGCCAATAGTTGAAAAATAATTTAAATTTTCAAATAATAAAATATCAACACTGACATATTTAAATTGGAGCCAAAAAGGGATAGACAAGGGTGTTGGGCACCCTAGTACATATCCATCCTTGTTAGGGCCTTAAACATTCGGGGTAAATATTAAATTCCTACTTTCATTTCCATTATTTTATTTTTTCAAGATATTAAAAAATGGGCAATGAAATGCATAATTAGGTCCAATCACGTTAGGGGTAGCTAAACCTAGTGTAAAATTGTTAAGGGTGACAATTTTTGATGTTACACATATGGCCATATAAGATGATTTGTTTTATTTATACTATTAAAATATTTGTCCAAAGTAATGCAAAATAACTGCAAGTGCATTGTCGGTTCATCATGTCTAACGCTGCAAGTTAATTAGGTGCTCCATGCATAGCTATAAGGTATCTTGAATTGTATGAAGATTATTTGTAATATCACACAACACTAGTTATCAGATGGCTCGATAACCTCTATTTTTTGCTTAATTTTCTACTCTTGTTAAGGTTGGGGCCACTTTAAATAGGAAGGTGTGAGGGGGACCACTAGTTTTTGGTTGGAGGAAAAGCACTTTGATGATGCTCTCCATCTTGTAGTTAATTCTAAAGGCTTGGATTATTAGAGCAAAGCGATTGGATTCCACTTGATATTTTACTTTCATATATGTGAAATATGGAAATTTATTATTATTGAAAATATTTTAATAAATTAGAGGCATGGTTCTCCATATCTAGATAAAATGTTAACTGTAATTGGAATTTAAATTTTATTGTACTATTAATCCTTATGATATTCACAAAGGAGGAGATTCAATCTTGTATTTATAATTTGTAAAGACTTATATTTCCCAATTTATGGATAAAATTAATATTCTATTCTATGTTAAAGAAAAATAAATTAACTATGCAAGTTACATAATTAAAATAAAAATAAAAATTAGGGTTTGATTAAGGACATGATGGGTTCATTACTTGTAGACTCAAGGTGATCTACAACATCGTAGGGAAGAAGATATATTTGTATGTAGATAAGAAAAACATCATATTTTATTACTTAGGGTGAATTCTCCACCTAGATAGGAACCAAAAACATGTTCACCTTGGGAAATGAGAAAAATTCCCTAGTGAATTCAATGTCGTTCTGGTGAATAGTTTTGTACCTAAAACAATTTATTTGAAGTGAAGAAATATATCACAAATGAATGAGTTAACTCATCACAATATGGAGAATAATAATTTTATAAGGTTGTAATTGTTAATTTCTACTTCCTATAAATTTTATTATTTACTCTAATATTATGAAATGTTTGGAAACCTATTTAATAATATTTTGATGTTTGTGCATGGGTTGACACTTATATCATTGCAATACCCCATTTGAGTAGGTTATTGGAGAAAAGTAGTAGATTTATGTAAGTGAGAGACATTGTAAGATGCTGAGATTCTAAGTTCATGTTGTTGACTTTCTTGTTTAATGTAATAAAAAATGTTGTTAAGATTTTGAGTTCATGTTTAGATATTGTATACATTTTATTTACTAGGTTGACTACATAGAGGTGATGAACTATTATTTTCCCCCTAACTATAATATTATTCCTTCTTATAGTTTTTGTAAGTCATTTTTTTAATCTTTCTCATATGTATGTCCTCACATTGTTATTTTTATGTTCTTTTTTTATTATCATCAATGTTTAGATGTAATTGTATAATTATCCCCTAGTTTAAGGATTGTTAACATAGTACTTTATTTTTTGGTAATTTATTTGAATAAATAATACAATTTATAATTATTGATCTAATTAGGAGTATATTAATCAATCTATGGACCATATTTGTATGAGTTGTTTTAAAGCATAAATATTTTATCCTTTATCACACTTTTTCGTTTCATTCCAATGTTATGCCTACTCCAAGGTCTAGTATAAGTGCATATTTAAGAGGATTTTCTCACCTAAAGTTGGAGTGAAGTGCAAAGAAGGATGGCACATGATAGTGATAAGGATAAGGATGAGCTGAAGGAGAAGTTTTAAAAGATATAAGATATTATTTTCATAATTTATCAATATATGGTAAATATATATTCATTCAAGAGTGTTGTAATGACCATTATTTATAAATTGTAAATTCAAGAGACCTCAAAAGAAGAATATTATCCAAAGACAAAATATGAACATGGAAAAACCCCAAATAGTGGAAAAATATTTTGTTCAAAGCTAAGGCAAAGATAAAGATTCAACCATTTGATGGAGAAATAAATGCAAGATTAACAGGTCTCTTAAATGAAGGTATACTTCAACCTACAAAATTTAAAACCATAATAGTGAATATTTTTCCCATTTGAAGCTATCTAGAAACACCTTCACATGATATGAGGCATATACACCTTTCTTACAAATAAAAAAAATTGTCTAATCTTAAAATTAGAATATTTCAAGGATTTTGATTAAATAGTTTTTACCTAGTATGTTACAAAGAAGATAGATAAATTCAATAGCACTTATTTAATTAGTAGCAAGGGAATAATTTACAAGAATATCATAATAAATTTTATAAGATGGTGGTTCAGATGGGTAGGGAGGTAATAGACTAATATGTTAATGAATTACATTGGAGGCTTGTTTGGGCATCTAAATAAGTCTATTCTAATGGATAAACCTCAAAATATTAATGAGGTTACTATGTACACCCACTATTTAGAGATGGAGAAGAAGAAATACAATAGATATAAGGATAAGAGGTAGGGTGAAAAAGAAGAGAAAAAAGGTAAATATTCTAAGAAGTGTAAGAACAAGAAAAAAGGAAAAAAATTGTTAAAAGTGCCATGAAGAACAATGACAAAGGAAAGGATAATCAATTGTGTAAACATTGTGACATTGGCTTATTGCAACTTGCATCTAGAGTGTTATCCATTCAAGAAGTCTAAGAAGAACAAGAATTCTAACACTTACTATAAGGTGAAGAAGATTGAAACGACTTTGGATACAAATGATAAAATCTCATTGCAATTCTGTAGAAAGGAATAAATATAATCAATGATGATGCCCACAATGAGGAAAATTCTATCAATTGGAATGATCATCTTATGTGTAACTCAAAGGTAGAAAAGTGGATACATTTTTTGATAATTATTCTTAAGAAATTTTAATATCTCAAAATCTAAAGCAATAGATTTGGTTGGAAAACAAGAAGCATCCAAAACTTTATTCATTGGATTGACTAAAATAATGTTTTTTTTTTTTTCAAAACATAACATACAATTAAATATACACAATAAAACTTAAGGATTAGATAACCATATACATAATCTCATTAGATGTTTGTGATATAATTTTTGGTAATTCCCATATTTATGAATGGTATATGGTCTCATGCAGAATATAAAATTAGTATGAATTGATTAAGAATGAAAAATAATTGATGGTGAATTAAGATGTGTGAAATTCCAAGGTGTCCATGGTAAGCATTACCCAAGAAAGGTATCTCATTAATTCTAATGGGATGCACACTTTGTTGATGTTGTTAGGCAAGAAAGAGGATGACGATGTCATGGAAGATAAAACTATTTATGAGATAAATTCTTATGTTGAAAATAATGATGTGGACTAGTTGATCTGTGCTAATTTGATGAGATATTTAAGGTCCTAAGTTTTTTGAACGATGAGTTTGATGACTGATGTGTTTGCCGAAGAAGGAAACGAAGGATGAAGTAGTTTGTGAGTTTGAGAGGTCACGATATTGCCGAAGAAAAAACTTGTCAGCGAGTTCATGTGTTTGCTAACTCGCCAAAATGCAAAAGTAAGTTTGCAATTCCTTGTAAACACCAAAAATTTCAGCCAAATGTTTAGCTTGTAAAATTCTCAGTTCACGGGGAGCTAAGTTGGATAACTTGGAGCCATAGAAGTAGTGATATGGGTGGCTATTTGTTAGAGGCACTTATTAATAATCAGAAGGAAAGTTTGAATGCATAGTTTTGTTACCAACATTTGTCAAAATAAGAAGTTGAGTAGATATTCCTGAGTGGCTTGCATTTTTCCCATGTGATAGATCATGAGAGTGATGATCAATTGTGGGAACTGCAACCTGAAAGTGATGACTGGGAGCAACTCGACGATGACATAGAGAGTGACATCGTAGAGATAATAATTTGAGACATATAAAATTTTGGGACTCATTTATTCTGAGCAATGATAAAAGAGAGAAGTAAAGGCAGAAAAGGAAGATTCTAACACAAGAAAAGAATAACATTTATTCATGTAAGATAAATTGATGTCGGGGCATGTATAAAGGTCCATAGGTAAATAAATGTAGGGAAAAGGATCCAGTAGTTGAGCATGGTTCAATAGTTGTGATAGTAGTTGTTTATATAATGTCCAAAAGTTGTGATAGTAGTTGTTAAAATAATGTCCAATAGTTGTGACATGACTACCCTAACTTAAACAAAATGTATTCCTTTGATATAAAAACCAACCAATCATGTGATGCCACATCAGTGCTCAACTACCCATGATGTGAATGCACAAGTATTGGTAGCACTTTTTTTTTGGGCCTTTTTGGACATCTTGACAAAAAGCATGCTGATGTGGCATCATATTTGATGATGTGGCCTTGAAACGAAAGTTATAAGCAGGGTACCTGCTAAGTAAGTTGCTGTAAAAAATTGGGAGTGATTTGAAATTTTCACATAGAATAATTAGAAGCACGAAGTTAGGGTGCGCAACCACTGGGTCCTTTCCCATACTCCTACTATAACCATTCCAAAAAAATATCAATAAAATTGTGTTTGTTGTTGTCATCAACAATTGCTTAACTACTCATTCCAATAGCCTATTAACAACCCTAGAACGTGAACTACACCAATTACTATCAAAGTTGGTTTCAACCCTTGAGACTATGGAGGTGTCAAAAGAGAAACCTTTAGGAATTTTTTTAAGAAGAAGAGAAGAACTTGCAACTACAGATGGTCAAAGTACATGGCATATAGAGACATAGGTAGATGCATACAAGTTGTCTCACACATTGCTAATGCAATAGTAGCAAAAACTATCATAGACATCATGACTAGGCTAGACATAGTGGTGAGGGTACAACATAGAGGAGTACCTATGGAAGACATGAGTGATGCAAACACAATAGTTAGTGGAGAGAAGGAAGCAAAAGAGGTATGAGATGGTTTTGAGATGAGATTTTTGAGCACAATGGCAAGGATTGCTCACAAGCCTCAACTAGAACAACCCAATTATAGTGGTAGTCTAAATTGAGAAGAGTTAATCAACTAGATTATAGAGATGAAGAAGTATTTTGAGTCGGAGTCCATTAAAGACCCTAAAATGGTGAAGTTTACAACTATTAGACTAAAGGACCACACATCTTTGTGGTGGGATCATGTGGAAGTAGAGAGACAAAAAAAGGGAAAAGAGAATATTAAAACATGTGAAAGAATGGTGACAAAGTTGACGGACAAATTCTTTCCAGTAGACCACTATAATCACCATGTTCAATAAGCTGTAGAACCTCAAGTAGAAGGAGAAGACTGTATAAGAGTACACAAAGGAATTTTATAAACTATACATTAGAGATGGTCATGTAGAAGATAATGCTAAGAAGGTCTCCAGGAATGTTAATGGCTTACACGATTCTACCCAAGATGAGATTAGCATGATAAGGGTTACTAGTATAGAGGAGGCATATCATTAAAGGTTGAAGAAAATATTTCTAGGAGGAAATTTAGCTCTAGGGGTAGACAAAAATCCTCAATGAGATAGTTTTGAGATGATATTTTTGAGTGCAATGGAAAATATTGCTAGCAAGCCACAAGTAGAACTACCCTACTATAGTGGTAGGTTAAATCTAGAAGAGTTACTAAACTAGATTATAGAGATGAAGAAGTATTTTTAGGTGGAGTCCATTAAAGACCCTAAAATGGTGAATTTTATAGCTATCAGACTAAAGGGCCACACATATTTTTGGTGGGATCATGTGGAAGTAGAGAGATAAGAAAAACGGAAAAGATAAGATTAAAACATGCGAAAGAATGGTGAAAAAGTTCAAGGATGAATTCTTTTCAGTAGACAATTTTAATCACCATGTTCAAGAAGTTGTAGAATGTCAAGTAGAAGGAGAAGAGTGTACAAGAGTACACAAAGGAATTTTATAAGGTATGCATTAGAGATAGTCATGTAGAAGATAATGCTAAGAAGGTCTCTAGGAATGTTAATGGCTTACACTATTCTACCCAAGATGAGATTAGCATGATAAGAGTTACTAGTATAAGAAGGCATATCATTAAAAGGTTGAGAAGAAAATATTTATAATTAGGAGAATTTAGCTCTAGGGGTAGACAAAAATCATCAAGTGGAAGAGAAAAAACAAACTCTAGATGTGGTTACTAAGATAAGAAAGGAGGACAAAGTAATTTATAGACTAGTCACCATGGAGGTAAAGAAAGAGGTAAATTTCCTAGATGCAAAGGAAACATTGGACAAGGAAGAGAAAGAGGATTGAGTGGAGCATGTTTCAAACATGGAAATGCTAGACACAAAGATTCTGAATGTCATTAGAAACAACAAAAAAATATCAAAGGAAAGGAAACTAGAGTTCATATTGTATAGGATGAAGAGGAGAGCATGGAAAGTGTGGCCTCACCTAAGTGTGGAGAAGAATATGAGGATGGAGAATCATTGATGTTGAGGAGAGTTCTGCTAAAACTAGAAAAGGTACAAGGAGAACTAGAGGAGAGAATGAATCTATTTAGAATGAGATGTAAGTCTAGAGGAAAATATTGTAAGTTTGTTGTGTATATTGGTAGCATCAACATCTTGGTATAAGAAGAAATAGTCGAGAAGTTGGGTCTGAAGAGACTTTAAAGAACCCAACACCATACAAGTTTTCATGCTTGTAGAGGGGACACTGTTTGTTGGTAAGTGAACAATGTCTTGTTAATTTTCATATTGGAAATTATAAAGATAGGATAATGTATGATATTATGCCAATAGATGTGTGTTATAACTTGTTAGGTGAGCCTTAATAATATGATAGATAGGTCATCCATGATGGGAAAAACAATTGTTATAAAATGAAAAAGGATGGAAGGGAATATGCATTGAATCCACTGAAGGATAAAGATGAGGAGGTTGAAAAAACAAGTTTTTATAGTGAATGGAAGAAAATTTATTAAGGAAACCAAAAAGGAGAGTGTATGTTTTACTTTCCTAGCCAAGTCCACTAAAACTAGAACAAAAAATAGACAGGAAATTCTCATGGAAGTCTATGAAATTTTTCAAGAATATGTAGATATTTTAATGAAGGGTTTTCTAGATGGTCTAGCTCCCGTAAAAAGTATTAGTCATTTTATGGATTTAATAGGTCAGGTGTAATTTTTCTAAACAAAGCACCATATAGAATGACGCCCATGGAGAATGAAGAGGTGATTAGATAATTGCAAGAGTTACTATCCAAGGGATTGATTAAAGAAAGTGTCAATCCATGTATTATACCTATTGTACTAGCACCAAAGAAGGGTGGAGAGTGGAGAATGAGTACCAATTCAAGGGAATAAAAGATAATGATTAAGTATAGGTTTTCATTAGCACAAATGGGGGTAAGTGCAAAAAGATGGCAAGCCAAAAAGGGGTCTTAAGTAGCCACGTTTTTTTGAAATCAGGAAATTTCGACCTTCAATGACAAATTGAGGATAGTTACACTCAAAGTTTTAAGATGCAACAAAAACAATGTAAGAATTTCTCTAAGTCTACTTTCTAAACTACTATTTTTTTTAAATGATAGAGATTAAGGGGTTCAAAAAAGGGAGCCACAAAAATAGGTGTTGAAAACATAACATAGCGTTTGTTGTGGATCTCTCAAAATGTTAACTTTTTTTTGGCATTTTTAAAATCACTTCGGTGAGAAATTAGCTAACAACATGAAGTTTATACCTAATTTTTTTGATATTTTTTTAGTAAATATATAATTTCTTACTAATTTTTGAAGTGGACACAACTAAAAAATAGAATTTTGGCCATGCTAACCGTATATCTTTTGAAAACTAATCAAAAATCAATTTTTTTAATATGTGCAAAATGGAGTCTAGTTTATAAAAATGTAATTTATTTCAAATTTAAATTTAAATTAAAAATTAAAGTAAAAAATATGAAACATTGGTTTTCTAACAAAAACAAACACACAAATAAAAGACATTAAAGTTGAACAACTTAACATTTGCAAAATGTGAAAAAATTACATCCTTAAATAGCTAAGAGAGAGTCTGAGGTTACCCACATGTGCAAACCTAATGGTTAGCACAAACTAAATTATGTGACATTTCTTAGAATCTGCAAAAACATGTCTTTGGATGTTGGGAAAGCACTTGAAGCCTTTGGGTTGGAAATCCGAAGAAAATCCCACACCTAATACTTGGGGATTCCCAAAGCAAGAAATAGCACGAGTGCATTATAACGTGCTCACGTTATTTCATAGTTTTATTTTATTTTGCATTTATGCTTGAGTTGCATAAGCAAGACATAATGCGAGCGTTTTATAACATGCTCATGTTATAATGTGCTTGCATTATGTCTTGCTTTATGTTAAATTCCAATATGTTAAATGTATGTATATATTTGTATGTATATGTATGCTTGTATGACATGTATGTATGTATATACATTCTTGTATGAACGTATCTACACCTATATGTATCTATGTATGTATGTATGTGTACATGTATGTATGTATGTCAGATTGTATGTACGTATGCATGTATGCTTGTATGTATGTAAGTATGTACGTATGCATACATGTATGTATGTCTGCTTATGTGTATGTATGTATGTATGCATGCATTTAGAAGGAGGGAGAATCTTAATAGAGAGAGAGAGACTTGAGAGAGGGAGAGACCTAAGAGAGAGAGGGAGAGAGAGAGGGAGTGGTAGAGACGGGGTTGGAGTGAGAGGGACTTATCTAGGTAGGGTGGAAGGGAGGGAGAAAGAGAGAGTTATCTAGTTAGGGTGGGAGGGAGAGACCTAAGAGAGGGAGAGGGGGTGTGAGGGAGAGACCTGAGAGAGAGGGAGAGAACTTGAACTATGCCAATTAGTAGCAAAATTGGTTTCAACCCTTGAGACTTTGGAGTTGTCAAAAGAGAAACCTTTAGGATATTTTTTTTAAGAGAAGAGCTTGTAACTGCAGAGGCTCAAAGTACATGGCATATAGAGACATAGGTAGATGCATAAAAGTTGTCTCACATGTTGGAAATGCAATAGTAGCAAAAACTATCATAGACATTATGACAAGGCTAGATATAGTGGTGAGGGTACAACACATAGGAGTACCTATGGAAGACATGAGTGATGCAAACACAATAGTTATTGAAGAGAAGGAAGTAGAAGAGTTATGAGATAGTTTTGAGATGATATTTTTGAGTGCAATGGAAAATATTGCTAGCAAGCCACAAGTAGAACTACCCAACTATAGTGGTAGGTTAAATCTAGAAGAGTTACTAAACTAGATTATAGAGATGAAGAAGTATTTTTAGGTGGAGTCCATTAAAGACCCTAAAATGGTGAATTTTATAGCTATCAGACTAAAGGGCCACACATATTTTTGGTGGGATCATGTGGAAGTAGAGAGATAAGAAAAACGGAAAAGATAAGATTAAAACATGCGAAAGAATGGTGAAAAAGTTCAAGGATGAATTCTTTTCAGTAGACAATTTTAATCACCATGTTCAAGAAGTTGTATAATGTCAAGTAGAAGGAGAAGAGTGTACAAGAGTACATAAAGGAATTTTATAAGGTATGCATTAGAGATAGTCATGTAGAAGATAATGCTAAGAAGGTCTCTAGGAATGTTAATGGCTTACACTATTCTACCCAAGATGAGATTAGCATGATAAGAGTTACTAGTATAGAGAAGGCATATCATTAAAGGTTGAAGAAAATATTTATAGTAGGAAATTTAGCTCTAGGGGTAGACAAAAATCATCAAGTGGAAGAGAAAAAACAAACTCTAGATGTGGTTACTAAGATAAGAAAGGAGGACAAAGTAATTTATAGACTAGTCACCATGGAGGTAAAGAAAGAGGTAAATTTCCTAGATGCAAAGGAAACATTGGACAAGGAAGAGAAAGAGGATTGAGTGGAGCATGTTTCAAACATGGAAATGCTAGACACAAAGATTCTGAATGTCATTAGAAACAACAAAAAAATATCAAAGGAAAGGAAACTAGAGTTCATATTGTATAGGATGAAGAGGAGAGCATGGAAAGTGTGGCCTCACCTAAGTGTGGAGAAGAATCTGAGGATGGAGAATCTTTGATGTTGAGGAGAGTTCTGCTAAAACTAGAAAAGGTACAAGGAGAACTAGAGGAGATAATGAATCTAAATATTTAGAATGAGATGTAAGTCTAGAGGAAAATATTGTAAGTTTGTTGTGTATATTGGTAGCACCGACATCTTGGTATAAGAAGAAATAGTCGAGAAGTTGGGTCTGAAGAGATTAAAGAACCCAACAACATACAATTTTTCATGCTTGTAGAGGGGACACTATTTGTTGGTAAGTGAACAATGTCCTGTTAATTTTCATATTGGAAATTATAAAGATAGGATAATGTATGATATTATGCCAATAGATGTGTGTTATATCTTGTTAGGTGAGCATTAATAATATGATAGATAGGTCATCCATGATGGGAAAACAAATTGTTATAAAATGAAAAAGGATGGACGGGAATGTGCATCAAATCCACTTAAGGATAAAGATGAGGAGGTAGAGAAAAAAAAAATTTATAGTGAATGGAAGAAAATTCATTAAGGAAACCAAAGAGGAGAGTATATGTTTTACTTTCCTAGCTAAGTCCACTGAAACTAGAATAAAAAAATACATAGGAAATTCTCATGGAAGTCTATGAAATTTTTCAAGAATATGTAGATATTTTAATGAAGGATTTTCTAGATGGTTTAGCTCCCGTAAAAAGTATTAGTCATTTTATGGATTTAATAGGTCAAGTCTAATTTTTCTAAAAAAAGCACCATATAGAATGACACCCGTGGAGAATGATGTAATACCCCCATGTTTGCTGATTCAAAAGATATTCTTAATACTCTTTGATATTGTGGATACTCTGTGATACTCTATGTGGTGGATTGATATTTGATCATGTGTGGTTTCTTAGTTACTTGTTTACTGCTCTTAACATTATGTGTGACTTTTGATTGATGATTTGATTCGTTATGCGATGGTGTTCCTTAAATTTATATGCGATGATGTATTTCCATGATATTATGTTTATGATGACATGTTTAGTGTATCTTGGTGAAAGGACGGAGTAGTACCACTCGCTCACGAGCGCCCTGCTACCCTGCTATTACCTTTCACGGTGTGTTTTCAGTGGAGATTATATGTTACTTGACGTTTATCTGTTTACAGAAATTGCAGGATTAAAAGTCTCGATTCCACCTGCTTCGGCAGGACAGGGCGAGCACAAAATGAACCGAACGGGTATGATGTTGTTAAAAATGAGTTGTTAAGCAAGAGTTCCTGTCCCAAGTTCGTCTTTTCATTAGGAGGTAGTTGAGTCATGCTTAGACCCAATTTTGTCTTGGTATTTTGATTTTCTGAGTTAAATGATTTATTTAATTTATTTCTGGTTTGGTGGTATTTAATTTATTTATTTTATGTTCATCAGATAAATTAAAGTTATTTTATTAATTATGATTTTGAAAGTATTGAAATTTAATTATTTTAATTAAAAATTACTTACTTGCTAAAAGCCTGTTTCTAATTAAATTTTGACATAAGTGTTGGCAAAGAGAAATTATTATTTTAAAAGAAATTAAATGGTAAAACTGGAGTTACTCTGAGAATCAAATTAATTAATTTTAAATCTATTTGAGGAGATAGTGGTTGAACTGAAAAGTCAGAAACTGAACCAATGCATGTCGGGGGTTTTTATTTAAAAAAAAAATTATTGAATGGGAAGTGGAAAGGAAGGGAGCGTGCGTGAAGAAGGGGAAATAGAAATTTAAGAAAGGAGAAAAGGAGACTGGCTCTGGTTAAAATCTATATACGAGAAGATTAGGGGGTTGTTTTTCAGACTATGGATATTGGAAAAAAAGGAGTGGAAGGGAATCACTTGGAAAAGAAAAAAGCATCTGAAATGGAATTCTTCAACTGTAGGACGCCAGGTTCCTCTCATATTCTTTTCTAGTTATTTAATTCTCTGTTAAAATAAAAATACTTCTGGTTGTCCTGTTTAAAGAGTTTTAAATCTGTATGTGTGTTGGTGTTGAAAATGAATTTAAATCTGTATGTGTGTTGTCGTTGAAAATGAATTTAAATCTGTGCGTGTGTTTGTTTAAAAGTGGATTTTAAATCTTGTGCTGCGTAATTGTTGAAAATGAATTTAAAATTTCTGTGGTAGGGTTTCCCCGATTTGAAATCTATTTATTTTTGGGTACATTTGTACCCTATATCTTTATGTGATTTAATGAAAGACCATCTGTTTAATATTGTCAAACCTCTGGTTCAATATAAATTTACAACTTATTTTTATGTTGAAATAAGATTCGAATGATATTAAAATGTTGTTTATACCATAATGCTTATATATATATATATATATATATATATATATATATATATATATATATATATATATATATATATATATATATATATATATATATATATATATGTATGTATATATTTACTTATATATATTTATTCTGGGTTATGGTGCGAATTCATGTGAAAAGGGATAAAGTGTTTACTTTACTTCTTACTTGTATGAATTTCTTTATAAATAAATGTTTTGAAATTTGGTATATAATATTAAGTTTTGCATGTGAAATGTGGCTCGTCGTGCCATTCCCTGTCTACCCTTTTTACTAGCGTACCCTGCGCTGTGAGTTTCATTTTTTCTTTACCCTTTTATTGTGTTCGTTGTTCTTGCATACGATTTCGTTTTATTTTACCCATGTATTTTCGTTGTTTTCCATGTATATTCGGTAATAACTGTGATTAGAATTCGGCGCTGCACAGTTGATGATATATTGATTCATATTTTGAATTTTATAAGAATTGACCCACTGTCTCACCCTTTTGGCCGGCGTACCTGTGTACCATGGTCGACCGTCCCGTTCGACCGTCCATCCACCCGCTTAATGAGTCTGGCCGTCCGATGTGTTCAAGTCTGTCCCTTCTCCATTTATTTTTGTTTCGGTACTCTTTCTTATATTTTCTGTATTACTTGTGATTTCGAGAGTCTAAATTTTATATACCATAGCATATAACTTCAGTGTTTTCACTAAATTCGTTTTGAATGACTTCGGTTACATGTCTTCTCTATTGTAATTAATCCTCAGTGTGCCTTGATTTCATATGCAAGAAATATTCGAATTCATATAGGTGTATAATGGGATATGCTTTATGCTAGTTTGATAGGTATTGGATTTAAGTTTTATGTATTTAAATAAATAGATATATATATAGTTATATATATAGGTTAATATTAATATTGATATTATTATTAATGTTATTTTTAATTTTTATATATATATATATGCATATATTTATATATATATACATATATTTATATAATGTAAAATACATTAAGATCAATTAATAATTTAATATTATGATAATGGATCATTTATGATTATTTATATGAATTATAAGATTCGTTGAATGTGATGTTTTATGAAAATAAGTGTAATGGTGAAAAGTAGAGATAATTTGGATGTTATTAATTAAAAGGAGTTCTTGTGTTACTGAAATTACATTTTGATGAGAATTTTCCATGCTTTGAGACGTGCCTTATGGTATTATTTTGTTAATGATTCTTTTGAGTTATATCGTTTCATGTATTATGGGTTTTCTTTTATTTTGGGATTTATGTCCTGCAAGGAAACCCTAGAGTTTAACAATCCTGTTTAGGAACCTAAGTGATTCCAGAGGTGGGTTAATGTGGTTACTCTTGATTTTGAATTTGAATTTGGATTTGTGATGCTTATGGATTGGCTATACATTTGGATTGTACCAGACTGTGGATGTGTTTCCTTGTGGTTTGGTGAGATGGTCATGCCTCACTTTTGATTGTCCTTTGATTTAGTTCTTTATGTGGTACAATCCTTGATGTTATTGTCTTGTGGTTGAATTTCTAGAGGGAGTGGCTCTAAGTGGGTGGTTGGCGCACAAAGGGGCACGAGGATAGCCCTAGTTAGAGTGAATTTAATAAGTGATAATTTAATTAATTAACTAGGGGGTGGGTAGTAACACACTAAAAAAAAAATTGTTGCCTCATCCGCCTTTTAGTGCTACCACAGACTAAAGGGGATTGAGAAGGCCGTGGTTGGCAAGATCATTGCCTTGTCTTCACGAAAGGTAACGGTTCCACATGAGCAACCCTATGGGGCGGTTCCTTGAGATAGGTAGCCTGGAAAACCATAGATGGAGGCGGTTCCTAGAACTTGGTTGCTTGGATAATCCATCAGTAGATGGAGGCGGTACCTTGCGATAGGTAGCCTGGAAAATCCATGTTAAGCCATGCGATGACACTCTCCTCTAACATTCTTATTTTTGTTGTCTCTTGGAAATCCTCTGGAATTGGTCACTTGTCTTGTATTGATGATTTTTGTTATTTGGAACTTGAGTGGTCTCATATGTTGTATGATTTTTCATTAGCTGGTTTTGAGTCTCTGTCTCGATGTTCTTGGTCGAGAACCCTTTCTTAGTGACTCCTAGCACGGGGGTGGTCGGGTGGATCGTGCTTTGCACCCCGTTGGGATTCTCTGTTTATGCAGGTTCATCTTTTAGTGCTGAGTTGCAGTAGTAGTTGATTCTTTGTTCGTGGGTCCCAGATTTATGTACTTATGTTATTCTTATATTGATGTATCACTCCCACCTAGTTGGGAAAGTTTTGTATATAATTGCACATGGTGCTATTGTGATGTAATCTCATGTTGATGTATTGTACTTTTACTTGTAAACTTGGTTATGAGAAGGATTTATAATGATGTTATAACTTTGGATATTATTCTATCTTATGTCTCTATTGTTGTTACTAATGTAATTATATCTATGGATGTTTGAATGTATGGTTCATGTAATGGTTAGTTAAATGTTCATGTTGTTAAGGGTTAGTTCTTAAGTAATGTCCTCGTGTACCTCAAAGGATTAAGTCATGCAAATTGAACAATGGATACATTGTGTTAATTAATGTTCACTCCTTTGTCCTTTAAAAAAAAATTGGGTGCATTTTATTTAATTCCTTTGGGGTTGTGTGGCGGGGCATTACAACTTGGTATTAGAGCCAAGGTTGCTAATGCTGGGTTCTCTGGGTAGTTGGTGTCCGTTAGGCAACCTTTGTGCTAACTTTGATCTTACATACTATAACTGTGTGCAGGATCATGCATCAAGCTAGAGGTCGTGGCAGTGGAAGAGGCCGAGGTGGTGGTCAGGTAGCCAATCAACATAGTCCATCACCACCGAGTTCCCATGGTTCTAAGCATGAGGAAGATTCGAATCCTCAAAGTGATCCACCAGTTGGTGACCAGAACTCGGGACAACCTGGTTTGGTTGGTCAGTTAGAACATCTTCTAGGAGAGCTCCTTGATCGTTTGGGACCCAAGCCACAGGAAGAGCCACGGGTCGAGAGAGAGAGGGAAAGGTCTCCAAGGCATAGGGATGCTCCAGCAGATCAGGATGCAGTGATAGCAGGGCATATGAGGGATTTGTTGAGAGCTCACCCTCCTACCTTAGATGGTTCAGGAGGAGGCTTGGAAGCAGAAACCTGGTTGATAGATTTGGATCATTGCTTCGCGATGCACCCATTCGGTAGCAATACCAAGGCTCGGTGCACAGTGATGCATCTGCGAGGTTTCACATCTACCTGGTGGAGGTTGGAAGAACAAAAGTTGCACCTGGATATCAATGTGGTCACATGGGAGTTATTTCTAGATAGGTTCAGGGCTCGTTTCCTCTCTGATCATTGGAGGTAGCACAGAGCTGATGAGTTCCATGATCTTAAGCAGATGTCTTTGTCCATTGAGTAGTATGAGCGGCGATTCTATGAACTCAAGCAATATGCTGGGATCAATCACGATGAGGGGTTGCTTGTTCAGCATTTTGTTCGGGGCCTGAATGCCCGTATCAGTGGCGGAGTGAGGGTCTTCGAGCCAAAGACAATGGAGGTTGCAGTAGAAAAGGCTCAGTTAGTAGAGGAAAACTTGGCTATGGCTCTTGGAGGGCATGTTGGAGTTTAGATCGACAGTGCTCCGGCACTAGGTACAAGTTCTAGAGGTGGACAGTCTCAGGTTGCAGGGTCTTCCAGGAACTTTTAGGCACCCTCCAAGGGTGGTTCACATCATCAACAGTCTCAACCCAAGTAGAATAAATCACAGTCTCAGCAGGGGGACAGATTTTAGGGCAAGAAGTTCTGAAGTTGGCAGCGAGGTAAACCTGATCATTCTGTGCAGCCTGCACAAAGTGCATAGTCGGCACCATCTCGAGGTAGCTTTCAGTAGTCAAGTGCACCGTCTGGGGTTAGAGGCTTTGGGAGAGCTATAGGTTGCTTCTCATGTGGGCAGCAAGGGCATATTGCCAGACAGTGTCCATAGAAGACTACTTCAGGATTTAGTCAGAGGCCAGCTGTTTCAGAGCCGACAGTGGGTGATGTAGGAAGAGCTCATCGAGTTTTTGTAACAGTGGACAATCGGCAAGCTAAGCATCAGGGCACTGTGATCAAGACATCAGGTGTGTTGATGGGTACTAAAGTTTCTATACTTTTTGACTCTGGTGCTTCTGATTCTTTTATATCTCCTTCCGTTGTTGAGTGATGTGGATTGGTGGCATCTAGGCAAGGCATAACTTGGTAGGTTGAACTAGCCTCTGGGTCAAAAGTTCTTGTAGAGGAGTTTGTTCAGGGTTGTAAGTTAGATTTGGGAGCTTTTTCAACTCAGGTGGACCTTCGGATCTTACCCCTGGGCTCATATGATGTAGTCTTGGGAATTGATTGGTTGAGTTCACATCGTGTGTTGTTGGATTGTCGTCGTAAAGCAGTGTGGTGTATCAATGACTCTGGAAAGGAGGTGGAGATCGTGGGCACTCAGAGGCCTATTTCTTTGCTGATGATCTCTGCCATGCAGTTAAAAAGGTTGTTCTGTCAGGGTTGTTAGCTCTTTGTTGTGGCAGTGAATGATCTCGAGACTGATGATAGTCGAGAGAAATCATTGGATGATCACCCTCTTCTTAAGGGATTCTCAGATGTGTTTTCGAGCGAGATACCTAGAATGCCGCCTAAGCGGGATATAGACTTTTGGATAGACCTAGTACCTGGATTTGAGCCTATCTCTCGGGCTCCGTACCGAATGACCACACAGGAACTTCAGGAACTTCGTCTTTAGTTGGAGGAGTTGATAGCAAAAGAGTTTATCCGTCTGAGTGTCTCTCCATGGGGAGCACCCATGATTTTCGTGAAGAAGAAGGATGGTTCTCTCTACCTATGCATTGATTATCGATAGTTGAATAAAGTAACGGTGAAGAACCGATATCCCCTGTCTAGGATAGATGATCTCTTCGATCAAGTAAAAGGGGAAAAGATATTTTCCAATATTGATCTAAAGTCAGGATATCACCAATTGCGGATTGCAGAACTGGATATTCATAAAACCGCATTTCGTACTTGATACGGACATTACAAGTTCATAGTGATGCCGTTTGGGTTGACGAATGCGCCTTTAGTCTTTATGAGTTTGATGAATGGGGTGTTCAGAACCTTTTTGGATAGATTTGTTCTTGTGTTCGTCGATGATATTTTGATCTATTCTAGGTCTATAGAGGAACATGAGGAGCATCTTAAGTAGGTGTTGCAGTGCTTCAGGGAAAACCAGTTATATGCCAATTTGGCAAAGTGTGACTTTTACAAGACTGAAGTTTAGTATCTTGGCCATGTCATCTCAGGTGAAGGAATCTCTATGGACCCTGCAAAGATTTAGGCTATTGTAGATTGGCCCATACCTACTAATGTCTCAGAAGTCCGTAGTTTCATGGGACTTGCAGGTTATTACCGGCGGTTTGTCCAAGGCTTTTCTAGGATTGCGCATCCTATTACTTCTCTCTAGAGGAAAGGGAATAAATTTTTGTGGTCTAATAAATGTCAACTTGCTTTTCAGACTCTTAAGGAGAAGCTGACTAGTGCACCTATCTTGGCAGTACCAGATCCTGTAGGAGAGTTTGTTGTGTGTACTGATGCCTCCTTGGAAGGCTTAGGAGCTATTTTGATGCAGGAAGGGTGTGTGATTGCATACGAATCCTGAAAACTTAAAGATCATGAATTGAACTATCCTACACATGATCTTGAGTTGGCCGCGGTGGTTCATGCTCTGGTTAGATGGAGACATTTTCTCTTGGGGCATCAATTTGAGCTGCATACTGATCATCGCAGTCTACAATACATATTCACGCAGCCGAATTTGAATGCTAGGCAGAGGAGATGGATGGAATTTTTATGTGAGTATGATTTTGAAATGAAATATATTCAAGGTAAGGAAAATGTGGTAGCAGATGCCTTGAGCAAGCGAAGGCATGAGATTTTTGTTGTGACTATTGGGATTGATTTGAGGAGTCAAATCCTCATTGCTCTCTCTTTAGACAGTTGGTATTCTGAGGTGAAGTATGAGATCGAGTTAGGCAGGACTCTAGAGGGGAAATTTGTTGGGTACTCTTTGGATTCTTATGGTGTTTTGCGTTATTCAGGATGTATGTATGTACCTCCTGCAGAGGGTCTTCATACCCTAATCTTGACTGAAGCCCATAGGGAACCCTATTTGGCACATCTAGGAGTTAAGAAAATGTATGCGGATCTGCGCTCATTATATTTTTGGTCAGGAATGAAGCGGGATATCGCTGATTTTGTAGCTAGATGTCTGGAGTGTCAGAGGGTCAAGGCAGAACATCACCATCCAACAGGATTATTACAGCCTAATATTGTTCCTAAGTGGAAATGGGATATCATTTCTATGGATTTTATCGTTGGTTTTCCCATGTCTTCTAGGCAACATGATGCGATCATGGTCACTATGGACAAGCTAACCAAAGTAGCCCATCTCTCCCCTATCAGATCATCTTATACTGCATCTGTGGTAGCAAAGGTTTTCATGGAGGACATAGTTCGATTACATGGCATACCACAGAGGATCATATCTGACAGAGATCCAGTGTTTACATCGGCACTATGGACTTCCTTGCAGCGGTCTTTAGGGACTCAGTTGAATTTTAGCTCTGCCTATCATCTTGAGACTGATGGTCAGACTGAGTGAATTAATCAGGTGTTAGAAGATATGCTCCGCATGTACGTCATGGACCAACAATCTCGTTGGGAGGAGTATTTTCACTTGGTTGAGTTTGCCTATAATAATGGTTATCATAGCTCCATTGGCATGGCACCTTTCCAGGCGTTGTATGGTCGTCCTTGCCATACCCCTTTGAGTTGGGATCGGTTAGAGGATAGGGTTCTTCTTGGACCTAACATGCTTCGAGATATGGAGAAGCAGGTGGCTCGTATTAGAGAACATCTTATTGCAGCTCAGGATAGACAGAAAAAGTATGCTGATGCACATCGTGTTGATCGGCAGTTTGCAGTTGGGGATCGTGTGTTTCTCCGGGTGCATCCACAAAAGAGTCCTATCTGTTTTGGAAAGGGTTCTAAGTTGGCACCCTGTTTTGTTGGGCCTTTTGAGGTGTTAGAGAGAATCGGACCTATTGCCTACCGCCTAGCTTTGCCACTTAGCCTGTCGCGGATACACGATGTATTTCATGTTTATGTTCTAAGGCTTTATTTTCCTGATGTTACTCATGTGCTGGATTGGAATGCTTTGCAGGTCAAGGACAGGCAGCTAGCTTTAGAGCCTGTGGTCGTGCTTCAGCATCGGAGTCTCGCCCTCAGGGGTAGATATATTGATCAGGTACGGGTCCAGTGGGATCCAAATGATGAGACCTCGGCGACTTGGGAGGACGCATCTCTTATTAGAGATGCTTATCCTTATTTATTCTCTGGCTTCCAGGAGTAAGCCATGTCCTAGGGGGGAGGATGTAATACCCCCATGTTTGCTGATTCATTAGATATTCTTGATACTCTTTGTATTATGGATACTCTGTGATACTCTATGTGGTGGATTGATATTTGATCATGTGTGGTTTCTTAGTTACTTGTTTACTACTCTTTACATTATGTGTGACATTTGATTGATGATTTGATTTGTTATGCGATGGTGTTCCTTAAATTTATATGCGATGATGTATTTCCATGATATTATGTTTATGATGACATGTTTAGCGTATCTTGGTGAAAGGACGGAGTAGTACCACTCGCTCATGAGCACCTTGCTACCCCGCTATTACCTTTCACGGTGTGTTTTCAGTGGAGATTATATGTTACTTGACGTTTATCTGTTTGCAGAAATTGCAGGATTAAAAGTCTCGATTCCACTTGCTTCGGCAGGACAGGGCGAGCACAAAATGAACCCAACGGGTACGATGTTGTTAAAAAGGAGTTGTTAAGGAAGAGTTCCCATCCCAAGTTCGTCTTTTCAGGAGGTAGTTGAGTCATGCTTAGACCCAGTTTTGTCTTGGTATTTTGATTTTCTGAGTTAAATGATTTATTTAATTTATTTCTAGTTTGGTGGTATTTAATTTATTTATTTTATGTTCATCAGATAAATTAAAGTTATTTTATTAATTATGATTTTGAAAGTATTGAAATTTAATCATTTTAATTAAAAATTACTTACTTGATAAAAGCCTGTTTCTAATTAAATTTTGACATAAGTGTTGGCAAAGAGAAATTATTATTTTAAAAGAAATTAAATGGTAAAACTGGAGTTACTCTGAGAATCAAATTAATTAATTTTAAATCTATTTGAGGAGATAGTGGTTGATCTGAAAAGTCAGAAACTGAACCAATGCATGTCGGGGGTTTTTATTTTTAAAAAAAATTATTGAATGGGAAGTGGAAAGGAAGGGAGCATGTGTGAAGAAGGGGAAACAAAGAATTTTAAAGAAAAGGAGAATGGAAGGCTGGGTATCTGGCTCTGGTTAAAATCTGTGTATGAGAAGATTAGGGGGTTGTTTTTCAGACTGTGGATATTGGAAAAAAGGAGCTGCAGAAGGAAATCACTGTGGAAAAGCAGAGCAAAGCATCTAAACTGGAATTCTTCTGCAACTGTAGGATGCCAGGTTCCTCTCATTCTTTTCTGGTTATTTAATTCTCTGTTAAAATAAAATACTTCTGGCTATCCTGTTTAAAGAGTTTTAAATCTGTATGTGTGTTGGTGTTGAAAATGAATTTAAATCTATATGTGTGCTGTCGTTGAAAATGAATTTAAATCTCTGTGTGTGTTTAAAAGTGGATTTTAAATCTCTGTGCGTAATTGTTGAAAATGAATTTAAAATTTCTGTGTAGGGGTTTCCCCTTATTTGAAATCTATTTATTTTGGGTACATTTGCACCCTATATCTTTATGTGATTTAATGAAAGACCATCTGTTTAATATTGTCAAACCTCTGGTTCAATATAAATTTACAGACTTATTTTTATGTTGAAATAAGATTCGAATGATATTAAATGTTGTTTATACCATAATGCTTATATATATATATATATATATTTACTTATATATATATTTATTCTGGGTTCTGGTGCGAACTCATGTGAAAAGGGATAAAGTGTTTTCTTTACTTCTTACTTGTACGAATTTCTTTATAAATAAATGTTTTGAAATTTGGTATATAATATTAACTTTTGCATGTAAAATGTGGCTCATCGTGCCATTCCCTGTCTACCCTTTTTACTAGCGTATCCTGCGCTGTGAGTTCCGTTTTTTCTTTACCCTTTTATTGTGTTCATTCTTCTTGCGTATGATTTCGTTTTATTTTACCCATGTATTTTCGTTGTTTTCCATGTATATTCGGTAATAACTGTGATTAGGATTCGGTGCTGCACAGTTGATGATATATTGATTCATATTTCAAATTTTGTAAGAATTGACCCATTGTCTCACCCTTTTGGCTGGCGTACCTGTGTACCATGGTCGACCGTCCATCCACCCGCTTAATGAGTATGGCCGTCCGACGTGTTCAAGTCTGTCCCTTCTCCCTTTATTTTTGTTTCGGTACTCTTTCTTATATTTTCTGTATTACTTGTGATTTCAAGAGTCTAAATTTTATATACCATAGCATATAACTTCATTGTTTTCACTAAATTCGTTTTGAATGACTTTGGTTACATGTCTTCTCTATTGTGATTAATGCTCGGTGTGCCTTGATTTTGTATGCAAGAAA
>VDFB02141601.1:0-11780 GCA_007258455.2 Sequoia sempervirens
TGAACAGTTAACTACAACAACTTGCTATAGAATACTTACTAAGTGGGCCCCCTTAGCAAGTATCAACTAGATTACACAAGAAGTTGACTCAAAGCTTCATCAAACTTTATTCATACTCAGAACCAGGATACATCGATTACTCTGTTTTGAAAAATAAAACTTTAACACAGAACTCTATTGCTTATTCAACTTAATTTTAACTCATACTGTTTCATCCTCATTCACTCACACAGGAGGAACGGTTATTTAAATGAAAAAGACAACAAACTAACTAACAGAGGAAGTCGTGATCATAAATACATTCTGAATCCGCGGAACAAATATTCATAAATGAAAGTCTATCTGCTCGACGCGACCCAGAGAAAATATAGCATTACACACTCCCTAGATCAAAGGACCGTTTAAGCTCCTTCCCAAAGATTTGGTCAAAGAGTTATTACTAGAACAACTTCTTCAACAGAGCCAAAATTCTTTGCACTTGATCAGCTCCTGCTCCCTCCAACAACCTGCAATAAGTGACAGAGGCAAAGGAAAGCATACACACAAGTGACACGACATCCATTCATTAATCACACATTAATCCTATTCCATTATCCAAAATCATAAGCATATATCAGCCATGCGGAGGGTCAAAAAGGTAATTAATAAAGTTGTCAAGCTATAGGAATATGGAATTCGTTGCTACAGCATACTACCCGAAAAGTCTTTAATCAACAGGTTCAAACAACTATTAATAACAAAAGTAAGAGTATCAAAAGTTTCAAACTATGAGCATATTTAAGGCTCATCATTCTGCCCCCTACTTATTGTAATGTTGGTCCTCCAGCATTGACTTTCCTTGTTATTTCCCTAAAATTTGTTGGAGCAACATGACCCTGCAGTGAAGTTCCAAACTTGAAGTAAAAACCTCGGGTAAACTGCCATCTTTCAAATCTACGGTTTTCTATTTCTTCATTGATTTCCTTGGCTTGGTAAGGATAGAGCGGCCATATTAAAACTGGGGGTTGGAAGGTCAGTGGCATCCATAATTCAAATCTGCTTTGCAAACCCAATTGCATGTACCTTTCTGTTCTCCTGAGTGCTGCTGTGAAGTTCAAAGGGCTGTGAGGCTCTGTCTTTCTTAGACCAACCATCAATCTCTCCCACCTTGTCTCAATCTTGGAAGAGGCAAGTTTCCAAAATATATATTTCTGCTCTTTGAACTCACTGTATACCTATTGTCTGATGTCAAAAAAATTCTCTCTTTCCTCAGCATGATTCTCTCCATAAGTAACTTCAAACCAGGTTCTTAAAACTATGCGTGGGTCTGAACTCTCAGCTCTTAGAAGAATAGGTTCATCTCTTTCTGCTTCTTCATATGTTTCCAATTGTCTCCCATAATTGACCTCATTTGCAGCCCAAGACATAAGTGCTCTTAGATGGATATCACCTATATAAAGGAGTGGGTTCCATTCAGTTTCTGTAGGAATTAAATAACCATGTAAATAAAGTTCACACATGGAGTTTTTCAACCAATTAGGGGCCACTTCATAGGCATCATAGAATTCCTTGGCTGTTTCAATATCGGGATCCAAATTTCTGGAGATCCTCATTAGTTTGAACCAAAGAAACTGTTCCTTGAGGCACATTGCATATACTTTGGGTGGCAGCCTACACTCCATTATTTTTCCAGTTATTTCCATCATTTCATCCATTTTCTTCTGCATATCTTGAATTTCTTGCTTTTTCCTTTCAATTTCCCTTTGTAGCTTTTTCTTTTCCTCATCCCATAAACTTTGCTGGACTTCAGTTTTGGTGAGATGGCGAAAACATAAAGTCTGGAATGACACAGGTTTCCAATTAACTTTCAGAAATTCCAAGTATGCAATCAGTAGAGTCCTTTTGTACACAACTAAATCTGTGCAAACTTTAGTGGGCAATGGATTATCATAGGGTATTTCATGCAGTTCAAGCACACCTTCTTCTTGATGTAGGACAAAATCCTCTTGTTGCAGGATGAAGCCCTGTTGCTGCATGGGAGAAGATTGTTCTTCCTCAGAAATTTTCTCAGCTGCACAAGCTAAGTCGTCCAGACTCAGCATTTTCCCCTTATCAACATTACTGGGTTGTGCTACCTCAGGAACAATAGAGGAGCTTTGTGGAACATTTGTAGACATACCCAAGGAGTTATCATGACCTGATTCATTAGAGTCCTCCAATATTATGACAGTTTCTGTTTGAACGAAGGTTGTAGCAAGCTTAGACTGTTTCCTCAATGAACTCCTTCTTGGTAGTTTTGCATAAGGAGCAATAGAAAAAGATGCTTCCTTAGTAGTCCTCTTCCTAGCTGGTCTTGAAGATCCAGACTCAGCAGGGGAAGAAGATATTGGAGTATTAACGGGTGTTGCTGCAGGAGAGACAGAGACAGGAGAAGACCCCATAGGAGAGGATGAGGCAAAAAAAATTTGTCTTTGAGAATGTGGGTCCGACTTAGGAGTCTGCCCTACCCCAGATGACTCACCTACAATTGTCTTTCCTTTTTCTCTCCTAGCGGCAGACCTTGTTTGCACACCGGTAGAGGACATTGGTATAGAAGCTGCAGGACTGGGCGCTGCAGGAGCAGCAGATTCTTGCTCTGTTTTTGTACTTGTGGACTCAATTCTCATTTTCTTTCTTCTAGGCTGTGCAGGTGGTGCCCTAGGGGGTTCAGAAGGTTGAAGACCTTTTCGAGCAACAAACTCATTCCAGGAAAGAGGTGAAACATCCCTTAAAGATTGCTCAGTCAAAAGTTTTATTAGGGCATGATGTGTGACAGAGTTTCCTTTACCCTTTTGGGTTTCATGTGCACTACTTTGCAAAAGGTTTATCAAGAAATTCAGAACATTCACTACTAGTCCATGTCTCATATGACTTAACAATTTGAAATGATATGAATGTAGGTAAGAGAAGCGCCCTTCACAAGTTAAATACCTGATAATAAAGATGGCGTATTCAGAGTATGGATAAGGCAGGGACATTCTTTTGCACCCTTGATTTGAGATTTCCAAAGGCCCATCAGCTGGTAGGATAAACTCTACCCTAGCAGAGACAACATCCCTTCCAACAGGAAAATTTTCACCAACTGCCGGTAATCCAGTAACTTCTGCAATTCTTTCCTCTGTCACAACCACTGCCAAACCCCATACCGTAGCCTCATTTTCTGAAAATGTTCTTAAGAATTCGCCCGCAGCCTCTTCATCAAAAGAATCAATTCTCAAGAAATAATTTAACCATCCACAATTGGCGAATGCTTGCATTAACTGAGGATCCTGTGTCAAAGCCTCATGAGCCACAGGCTCGTGCCTCACCAGTTGGCCACCCATGATCAAAAACCCTTAAAACAAAAACTCAGACTGATGTTGAAAGCTTGCAAAAGACTCTTCTTCCTTACTGCACTTCCTTTTCCTTACCAAAAATAACAACTAGACATTTGCATAAAATAATTTTAACAACTACTTAAACTAAGTAGTTAGCTTGTTCTTAGGATATGGCTTCACAATCGTACTTTAGAAAGTACAAGAACATAACTATTTTGGCAAACGTAAAGTTGGCACAAGAAAATTTCAAATTAGAATACCCCTGCCCCCTACTTAGCATTTGACATGTGTCCTCACATGTGCAGGGTGATAAGTTTAAAACGTGCAATTACGGCTGACATATACATTACAATAAATGAATAAACATAAAGAATAAATTATGCGATAATGAAAAGATTCCGCGTACCTTGAAGTCAGTTCTCGGGCATGCCGTAAAGGACAACATCGTATCATGAAATGATAGCTGGGAGATTTAATGCATGAATGAGGCGGAGTGGCAATATGGATGACATGGCAGATAAAGGAATGAATGATGTGATAGATGAAAAAAAATAGAGAAAAGTGGTTTTTTTAAAAAAAAGAAAACTTTATTATGGGCGGTCAACGCAATAGTTAAAGAGAAGCTGCAGGAAAAAAGGCCCAAGCCTTTTGCTGCAGGAAGACCAGTCGAAACAAACTTTTTCAGGAACTCTTCCTTTGATGTCGGTTTATGATATAATTGCAGTCGGTGTCCATTAACTAGCAATTTGAAACGGATTGGATCAATTGTGGCTAGCTGTACGGAACCGTTGTCAAACACATTCTCAACTTCATAGGGACCGGGCCAGCGGGTTGTGAGCTTACCTTGGTTTTCTTGATATCTAGAATCATATAACAGAGTCCAATCACTAGCGGAGAATTGCTTGGTTTTAATGTGTTGATCGTGCCATTTCTTCCTTTGCTGTTGGATAGCTTCTATATGCTGCAGGACAGCTTTTCTCATTTTGTCCAAGGCATTCAGCTGTAGGAGACGTTCCTTCTGTGCTTCAGAAATGTCTATATTGAGTTTGAGAGCTGTCCTCAAATTTTTATGTTCAAATTCAATGGGCAACATGGCTGTTTTCCCATAAAGCAGTTCAAAAGGTGTAAACCCAGTTGTTGTCTTCCATGTAGTTCTATAGGCCTAGACTACTTCAAGAAGTCTACTACTCCAATCTTTCCTATGGAGCTGCACTGTCTTTGTTAGGATTGCCTCAATTTCCCTGTTTGTAACCTTTGCCTGACCATTGGCTTGAGGGTGATAGGGGTTGGATTTCCTATGCTTGATTTTATAGTCATTTATTAGTGCAGTGATCAAATTGGACATGAACTGAACTCCCTGATTAGTTACAAGCTCTCTGGGAACTCCAAATCTAGTGAAAATTTGCTCATACAGAAATTCAACAACCTTATTATCACAAGCATGAGTCATTGCCTTTACTTCAACCCACTTTGTTACATAATCCGTACAAACCAAAATGTATGACTTACCATTGGATGGTGGATCAATTGGTCCAACAAAATCCATTCCCCATTTATCAAAGGGGGTGACTATTACCCGTGCATACAGTGGCATTTCATCTGACCTAGTTGGTCTTCCCATACGTTGGCATCTGTCACATTTCCTTGTATAAGCTACAACATCCTTATGTAATGTTGGCCAATAATATCCTATTGTAAGAACCTTCATTGATGTTCTCTTGGCTGCAAAATGTCCCCCACATGGTTCATCACGGCAAGCATGCAAGATATTATAAGTTTCATCTTCTCTTACACATCTTCGCATAACTTGATCAGGGCCTGTGTAAAACAAACAATTTGCAATCCATAAAAAGTTAAAACTTTTCTCAATTAACAGTTTCTTTTCTTTTGGGGAGAAGTGAGCTGGTATTCTACTTGCTGCTAGATAATTGGCAATGTCTGCATACCATGGAGTATGTGCAGCAATGGAAAATAGGTGTTCATCAGGGAACCTATCATCAATGAATTCTTGTTTAGTAGGAGAAGTTGTTTGAAGCCTTGATAAAAAATCAGCCACAACATTAGCTCTTCCTGGTTTATCAATAATTGTAATGTCAAATTCTTGCAACAACAAGAACCATCTTACCAACCTACCAGAGATGGCAGGCTTATTCATCAAATACCTGATTGTTGCATGGTCAGTGTGGACAAATATCTGATAACCTGTGATATAATGCCTAAATTTATTCAAAGCATACACTACTACTAGCAACTCCTTTTCTGTAACAGTGTAGTTTAGCTCAGGACCTTGAAGGTTTTTGCTGATAAAATAGATAGCATGCTCAATTGAATTTTCTTTTTGGGCTAAGACTGCCCCTATGCCAAAATCAGAAGCGTCTGCATGTATGTGAAAAGGCAGAGTCTACTTTGGACCTTGAAGAACAGGGGCTTTAGTAAGCAAGTCCTTTAGCTGCAGGAAAGATTTTTCACAGGCCTCTATTCAATTGAATGCAGAATCCTTAGTTAATAAGGCATATAGTGGACTGACAATTTTGCTAAAATATTTTATAAACCTTCTATAATACCCTACATGTCCAAGGAAGCTTCTGACATCCTTTTGTTTTGCAGGGGTTTGTAAATTCAGAATAACTTCAATTTTAGCAGGGTCAACCTAAATTCCATCCTTGGAAAGATGATGGCCTAGAATAATACCTTCTTGCATCATCATAAAGCACTTTTCACTGTTCAGAGACAAATTTTTCTTTTTACACCTTTCCAATATTTTTTCTAAATTCACCAGTGCTTCTTCGATACTGGCCCATGGGTGGTATAGCGAGAGTCATCCGTATAAATTTTCCATATGAGTCATGAGATGCTTTATCGGCAAAGTACTAGTGCTATGCGAGTGTTTAACATTTGCGGACCGAGGCAGAGGCCGGGTGGCAGAGTGATTACCCATACGCGGATGGGTAAAGGTGGATTAACATCTTGGGTCTTGGAATTGGTGCATGGGTTGGCGCGGCTATCAAGAATAATAGTTTCAAACGGTGAATCGCGCCAGTGCACAAGCAGTGATGAAAGTGATCTGGTAGCAATTTTAACTTTCTCTCATAATCTCACACTCTCTCCATTTCCACCGCACTATAGGGACAATAACTAAGCGGAGAACCCGCCCCATTGTATCCCGAGAGAATTAGGTAGATAAAATCAACATCAACAACTTTGGAAGCTTATTCTTAACCTTTTTCTAAGTGCTTTATATTTATTCTTCTTTGAGGCTGCCTAACTGGTAAACAGTCTTCTTTGATATAGATCCTATGAGTACAAATTTGAGGATCTATTACTTTCATGTCCCCATATTCCCATGCAAAATCTTTATGTTGATCTTGCAACATTTTGAGTAGGACAGCCTGTTGAGATTGTGATAGCTTGCTATTGATATTCAAACAGTGACCTGGAGACAATTCTATCTGCTTAGTGAGATCACTCATAGAATCTATAGATGATGTTTGTACCTCTTGTGGAAGCAAGTTATGAAAAATTGCAGGAAATTTAGGTAGCAAACTCTCAGAATTCAGTTGTTGCAGGAAACATTGTAGATGACTGCTATTTGGATCAGATGAACTACCTGTATCAAAGTTAGACTGTAGAATTTGAAAAAGTAAGGCATCCTCATTCTGAAGTTGTGAGAATGGATCAGTTTGGAGCATCATTAATTGAACCAACAAATTGGTTTCTTCTGTTTCTTCCCCCACATCTGGCCAAGTAGGTTGGGACAAATTTGGTTGAGGTCTAGCAGACAGATACAAAGCCAATTTTTTACGGACTGTCCATAAAAAATAGTCATATCTCCAGAACGACATCCTCTAAAAGTATTAGTAGTTGCTAACCATAGGATAACAGGGTATCCTCCTAAAGTTTCCTTGGTAGATAATATTGTAAAATTAGCTGGATACTCCCAAGATTCAAGAGTGACAATTACATCTTCCACCATTCTATCAGGTGTGACTGTGGAGCTATCAGCAAGCTGCAAGACTGTAGGTGTAGACCAAATGTTTAGGATGTTCAAATTGTCCATAGTATGATTAGTCATGACATTAATGGCAGCACCAAGGTCAATTAAAATATTTTTTACAATTTGGCTATTTATATGTATTTGCACTACAGGACTTCCAGGGTCAGTGTACTTTGGAATGACTACATTTTCCAACATTATATCAGCCAATTTCCCTAAGACATTAATTATTTGTGGATCATTTTTCTTCCATCCAGGTTTCTTCAAACAGGCCTCTTTAATGACTTTTCCATAAATTGGAACATCTTTAATGGCCTGAAATAAAGGAATTTGAATTTGCACATTCTTTAACTGATTCAGAATGTCAAAAGTGGGTTCTTCCATGGATTTAGGTGCAGTACTTTGTAACCTCTGAGGAAAAGGTGGTTTGTCTTGACTTTACAAAATAGGCTCCTTAGAAACCATATCAGTTATAGGCATATGCTGGTAGGATTGTGGGGTGCAATAGGTTCTTTAGGGGAGATGCGGTTGGTGTTCATGTTGAGTTTATTGGAGGCGAGGAAAGGTGGTTCTAGACCTCAAATGGATATGGGTGTGTTTTAAGGGCATAGCTGGATGTTGGTTGGCAGAATAAAATGCATGAGAACGCTATGAACATTTAACATACTTGTTGCTTATTATTGATTTGGCAGAGGCATAAAGCGTTTGTTTAGAGAGGCAATATTTGTGAGTTACTGCGAAGGTGTATGAGAACTGAGTTGTATGGTAAATTCACGAGAGCAGGGGCCCGAGATTGCATTACGAAGAACCTCTCCATTAAGGATTCTATTGCCAATTACCTTGGGGTAGGGTCCATTGTCCTTGTGGCTGCTGCCAACCTCCTTGAGGAGATTGCCATTGAGGGGTATGATAGTTAGGCCAAGGTGGTTGAGATGTATTCCAAGGTGGTGGTGGTCCATATGTAGGTTGCCATTGGTTATTATAACCAGAATAAGGATTACCAAAAGTCAAAGGGTCTTGAGGCATATCTTATCTTTGAGCCCATGGTCTCCTTTGTGCAACGAAGAACACTTGATCATTATCACCTTCTACTGGCTTAAAGTTAGTAGGTAATTGCTTAGCTTCCAAATTAGCCACCATCTTACATCTACAGTCACATTTCTTCCGTCTGCAATGTGGACAGAACTCGGCCAAGATTACTTCAGCTTCCTCATGTTTCTTCTGAGCTTGCATAGTGTCTAGTTGTGTAGCCATAGTGTTAATGATATCCTGCTTAAAGTCAAACAACAAATTTGTAATCTCCATTTGGGAAACTTCACTTGAAGAAGACTTTCCCACTGTAGCATGATGACCTCTACCCTTTTTCACATTTGCTTGGGAGTAATTGAGACATATCTTCATGAGATCATCCCAAGATGCTTGAGTGATATCACAGCCTCCCATCAAGTCCAAGGCATCTATGCAAGTATCATTGATTCCCCTTAGAAAAAGTAATTTCTGAGATTCCTCATTAAGAGTATGGTCTAAACTCTTTTTTAGAGAAAACAAGAATCTTGATATATAATCCTCCAGACTTTCATCTTCCTTCTATTGAATTCAAAATATGTCATCATCTTTACTGCCACTCTTACAGTATTCCTTGTATTTCTTAAGAAATTTTGTTTGCATGACTGGCCAACTATCGACAACACCCCTTCCCAAACTCATGAACCATCTGAGAGCTCCCTCCTTCAAAGTAGCAGGGAAAAATTTCAGTTTTTGAGCATCTGAAGTGTAGTCATAACTACAACAAAGGATATCAAACTCGAACAAGAAGGTCTCTGGGTCTTCTGTGACTAAGCCATAGAACTTGGGAAGTAATGAAGAAGGAATATTCTTAAGGTTGTCATTGTTTTTTTGAGGAGTAATGGGGAATTCAAAAGCAGGAGGTCGATTTGGTAGATTACGTGCCATGTTCACCAGACCAAGTATAGGAGCAAATAGATTTTCTTCCGGTTCTTTGTCAAATGGGCTGAATAGCAAGTCAGCACACAAATCTTCAGCAAATGGGTCAATATCTAAGTCTCCTTTGTCCTCAAATGGGCTATAAGCTAGTTCAGTTTTCTTGGTAATGAATGGTAGGTTGGGGAGAAATCTTCCCTGAGCATCTCTCCTTTTATGCATGCAAAGAAAATGAATGATAGTTTAAAATATTTTGAAAAACTAACTAAACTACTGCTAAAAATGACTATAGCAGGTTCTTAGATTGACACCATCCCCAGCAACGGTGCCAAAAATGGTCACGCCCACAAAAGGATATAAAAGTCACAGCATAACTAAACCTAGGAATTGGACATTCCAACAGGCGACTGACATCTTCTCATGGTCGTTCATTTACTTTTTCAAACCAGGGGTCGTAAACTTGAAATGGAGCAGCACAGTATGTGCACTAAGAACTAGTTTCTAGTCATCATCTATAGAAAAAAAATTCTTAAAAGAAATGCAACACAAAGCTTTTTAACTCAGACACAATTCAGCTAAAACAGAAATCATAGTAGCTATTATTAAAGGACAAACTATGAACTGGACTTATGCTGCAAGAACAGACACAGGGATGGATTCCCAATGCTACAGGAACAATACAAGGCTAAGTTTGCGTTGAAATCTACAAAAATAGATTCTAACTAGTAATCAACATGAAATGAATAGTTAACTACAACAACTTGCTATAGAATACTTACTAAGTGGGCCCCCTTAGCAAGCATCAACTAGATTACACAAGAAGTTGACACAAAGCTTCATCGAATTTTATTCATACTCAGAACCAGGATACATCGATTACTCTGTTTGAAAATAAAACTTAACACATAACTCTATTGCTTATTCAACTTAATTTTAACACATACTATTTTTTTCATCCTCGTTCACTCACACAGGAGGAATGATTATTTAAATGAAAAAGACAACTAACTAACTAACAGAGGGAGTCGTGATCATAAATACATTCAAAATTTGCTGAACAAATATTCAAAAATAAAAGTCTATCTGCTCGACGCGACCCAGAGAGAATATAGCATTACACACTCCCTAGATCAAAGGACCGTTTAAGCTCCTTCCCAAAGATTCGGTCAAAGAGTTATTACTGGAACAACTTCTTCAACAGAGCCGAGATTCTTTGCGCTTGATCAGCTCTTGCTCCCTCCAACAACTTGCAATAAGTGACAGAGGTGAAGGAAAGCATACACAAAAGTGACATGACATCCATTCATTAATCACACGTTAATCCTATTCCATTATCCAAAATCATAAGCATACATTAGCCATACGGGAGGTCAAAAAGGTAATTAATAAAGTTGTCAAGCTACAGGAATATGGAATTCATTGCTATAGGATACCACCCAAAAAGTCTTTAATCAATAGGTTTAAACAACTATTAATAACAAAAGTAAGAGTATCAAAAGTTTCAAACTATGAGCATATTTAAGGCTCATTAATACGTAGCAACCTTCATTTCCTTCTTGTTTAAAATCACTGCCTACCTACTTATTCCGCCCAAGTTTTAGCGCTCACATGGCAAGTGGTCAGTGGAGTAGATGATGAAAAGATAATCACTTTCAAGATCTTTGTTGTAGCATCTTTCTTGAGTTTAGCGCGCATAGTCACCTAGATTCACTATTGTCCTAGCAGTCGTGTCTTTCCAAAAGTGATAACTTCTTTCAGGAGTAAAATCTGGAGGAGGTTAATTTCATGTTTGAACAAGTCGGTCGCTTCCTTTATGTTTCACATTATTCCTAAGAGGTATGTCTTGATGCAGTGGCGACATTGACCACTACCAAGTTGGAATTGCAATCATCCTATCTCAAATGGCAGATATTTAATGTGTATGAGATATTCCTTTAGAATATCTTATGCGCCATCTTCTCTACTATCTCTGTGAAGATTTTATTAGTGGGCTTTAGAATACGTTTGGAGTTATTCATTTCTGTAGAGAAGACATGGGAAAGAGGAATTTTTAAACGAAGGGGACGTTATCTCTGTGCATTAAATCTTTGTGACACTAATCACTTCTCATTTATTTCTTGTAGGAGGAATTCACAGCGTTGAGTGGAGTTTGAAAAATATCTTGCTACGCATTAATGTGTATCTTCCCAGAGATTCTATTTCTGATGGATATCATCCCTTTCACTCTTTATCAGATGCATGCCATGACAAGCAGTCCCTTTGATCTTTGTGCAGATCACCATGTGCAAATTCTGCTTTTAAATATTTTATTGCATGCATTAAATATCTGATGAAAATTCTTTGGTGATCATAATTACAGCCTTGTTTTCATTCATGATATGATTGTTTGAGTAAAACATTGCTTAATGAGTTATATCCTCTATATATCAATGGTTTTGAAATCTAGAGATGTAAAGTTATAATGTGGTAATGCTTGCTTCAATTACTTTGCAAATATCAAGTGTCAAATT
>VDFB02141602.1:0-27340 GCA_007258455.2 Sequoia sempervirens
GAGTATCTAAAAATGTTTTTACAATCCTGATATGAGTCTTGTATCAAAAGTTACAACCGTTGTCCCACTTGGAAATGCTACTAGGTTAGAGGCTAGCATAGGTGAGTTGACTTTAAATCATTGTTGTCTGATCTTTGGATAGTTGGAATGGGTTTTTGGGATGAATCTAAGCATGTTGAAATCATTTACCAAGTCTGATAGAGATTGGAGTCCATTTGTGTATGTTGGAGCCCATGTTGCTCAAGGTTAATGGATTGAGATTGCCTCAAGAATGAAGAATTTCAGTTGTGTATTTGATTATTGCCAAGAATATAGAAAGTTGATTGTGTGAACCCTCCTTACTCTGCATCAAAATGTCAACATAAGAATTCCTCACATCTAATTCACTTTGTGTAGCTTAATTTTTTTCTTTCTACTTTTGTCTCTAATTAGGCGCTGCTTTGGAATCGGTTATGCACTTTTACATTTACTACCTTTTTATCTTGCATGAGTTATTTAATATACACATTATGCACTGAAATATGGAAGTGCACCATGTATCATTAGGGAAAATATTCATTTCTATCCATCATGGTCTGCAGAGACAACCGTGGTTTTGTATTTTGGATGTCGGTTTCACTCGGCCTTGTATCTTGTCATGCAACCGTTACCCATAGCTCTCACTGTCATCTGCGAGAAAAGCCATCCTTTTTTTTAGTTTTTCGTCAATCGATTATCTTTCTATTTGAATATAATCTATTATCAGATGATGTCCTTTCTTGGTGTAGAAGCATACTCACCCATTCTTTGTTTGTTTTTCACTTGAGGAATTAAATTAGTAACCTTCGCTATGGTTTATAAGGAGAATAAATTTATCTTTGATAGCGCTATTAATAGTTCCCTTTTTCCAAAAGAAACTTAATGTCGTATGTAGTCTAGTATTCATTCATTTTTTCTAGAAACTTATATTTTAAAGTGAAATCGTTGGAAATGTGGTGTTTCTTGCATACCATGTTATGTGAAAAGAGGTAACATGTACTATTGCGATTTTCTAATTTTTCTACCGATTATATAATGTGTTCTCTCGATGTGTGTTGGTTATATATATCTGTTCTTTCTTTAGCAGTTGCTTTAAATTCATATGTATGCTACTAATGGTATGATTTTGTTGTAAGGTATGCATATCTTTTTCATTTCTTGAGTACTTCTAAGCTCCAAGCTCGGTTCTCATTTATAGGAACAGGGTTGGGGGATAGCCTAATCTTACAATCTCAAATTCCATGCTTGGTTCTATTTATATTATCATAGACTGCCAAAGCTTACTATATCTACCATTATTTATTTTGTCACAATTATCAGTTGATCTTGTCATTCATATGTAAATATGGTGTACAGGAAAATATGACATGTTTTTGGATCAAGTGAGCAACCTTGTAAATCAGATCCTCCCTCAAATATTGGATGTGTCAACAATTAGATTTGATTGCAATTGGTTCCATATTCATGCATCCTAAAATAAAAAGGAAGCACATGATTTTAATATAAAAAATAGTATAGCCTCTTATGTCGGTAGCTTGTCTATATTCATCTTCCACCCAATGAATAGAACAAACTTATATAATAGGATAGAATAATAATATGTACGAAGGATGGAATGTGGTTTTCATGAAACCAAAGTATTTGAAGGGTGAGATGTTGATAGAATTGAAGTTTTGGATAATGCATTTTTTTAGTGGTGTACTTATAAGATTTTTGTTGAGGTTTTGTCTAAAGAGATTGGGATTGACATTATAATTCAATTAATTTTGGGATTTTAAGATATAGGAATAGATATGTGAATTTGAGATAAATAAAGGGAAATCTAACTAATTTTAAGTTCGAAGTTAATATGAATATAATCTTTAGTATAAAATGATTTATTAATATGGAATGCATAGGAGTAATTTTTGTGTGCACAACTATCAAAGTAAAATAATTATTTTGTGGTGTTGATAATATGTTGATATAATTGGTATGTTTTTTAATATTTGTAGTTCCGTTAGTTCCTTATAAAAATTTGGATTTTTTTCACTATTTATTTGTTTTGTAGATTAACCCTTTCTATGGTGATTGTGGGGCAGAGTTTCTTCATTGATATCTTATCCATATCAAGTATTATTAATTATTACTTTATCCTTTAATATTATTTTGTTTAAATTACAAGCTAATTTTATTAATCAATTGTGCTCCATTAGCATTATCTTAGGTGGACATTACATAGGTATCCGAGCCTAAGGTTCCAACACTAGGGAGCTTTGGGGAAAAAGGTGGAAAAAAAGATAACGTGAAGATGTTGCAACTTTGATGCTATGCAAGATAAGTGAATCCAAAACTAGTAGGAAAAATATGAACAGGTATGTAAACTTGTTGATTTAAAGGTATGTGGTTTAAATGCATTGAATTTGTTTTTGGACCTCATAGAATTCTTGATGGTTATAAGTTATGTAGCTTGATGTAACTATAGTAGTAAAGTGTTATTTATTATGATTTCATTAATTAGGCGATACAACTAACTAATTTTAGATGAATTGTTCACATTTTCTATTCAATCATAGTTTGTGCTCTAAATAATGATGGGGATAAAGCAATTAAATATTCTTCTCCTACTATAAAGATTGCTTTGATAGATGATTAGCCACATACATAAGTAGAATTGATATTTAATAAATGATATGGAACATTTTTCAACTAGTGATAGAATTAAGCAAGATCTTTATAGTTTCTTCTAGAACATGTTAATCAAATAGATCTAGTACTATAAAAGTTTCAATATTAAATATATGTCGGATACTAACAATTCAGAATTCTTATAACAAAGGATGTCGTAGTCACAAATTATTAAGATTATTTGAATTGCTTGGAGTAATCTTCTTGTAATCAAATATGAGCATCTATTTTTGGGTTTAATGACTAGAAGGAAAATCAATAAGAGCATGGAATTAGGTAAGTTAAGTGAGTAATGGAGAATTTCACCTCTAAAACAAGTTTGAAGGAAGGGTAAAACTTGTATTCATTTAAATTATTTGTGAATTTTGAATTTATCATATTAACTGATTTATATGATGATATTTACTTTCATTAGAACATGATAATGGAGCTTTGAGTTGAAACATGTGAAAATAATTATTATTCTAATGGGTGTTTTGAAGGTCGTGTTAAGGATAGAAAATTATGTGAAATTCATTCTTGGAAGTCCAATGTGTAAAGTGTTGGTAATTGTTTCAAATATGAACCAGTTCTTGCTTGATAAGTGCTAAGTGGTCTCTATGTGTTTCAAGTGGCTAAGCATTGTTTCTTATAAGTGTGTCCAAAGTTATGAAGGTGCATATAATACGTGTTCTGAGAAACCAATGAATGCTATGATTGTGACTTAGGTTTGAGATACTGGGTATCCAACTTGGGAAAAGGGTGTGGTAGACATTTGGGATGATCTACTTTTTTATACCCTCGTGTTAGATTATGTGTGATGAGATTACATGATTCTTTTATGTGTGTTTTGGTTCAATGTGGAGTCTTCTTGTTTGTTTGTGCATAAGGAGTGGATTTCGCTTGTGGGCTAAGAGCCTCATTCGTATGGGGTTGAGGAGGGAACACATGATGCAATAAAGGGGCTTATAATGTTCCAACAAACTTAGACAACCAAACTCAAGTTCCTTTTAACATCAAACAATGGGCCCTCCTTTGCAAATCACCATAATTAGCCTTTCAAAAAGAAATTTTTAGACATATCTCTTAAAACAGAACTGATCTATAGAAAGAGAGACTTTTTTCAGATACCCATTTGGCCATTCTCAAACATATCCAAAATCTAGGTAGGGTTCCTTTGTATGGAGGACCTCAAAAATTGACTGTCCCACTTCTTGACTAGACTTAATTAAGCAACTAGGCATGACACAACTAGGTTTAGGGATTCAAAATGTCTTAACGCCTGTTCCAACACCTTCAACATATCCCAAAAGTCCTAAAACAACAACTCCTACCCCAAATATTATTCTCCAAGAGTACACAACAAATTTTCCCAAGTCACTAAGGCTTATATGACTATCAACAAGGCCAAATTCACCATATTGTCATTAAATGCTCATCCACAAATGCAGACCCAGGCCTCAAAATTTGCAAGGAGATCAAATACTTCATGAAATAATTTTGTATAAAGTTTCAAGGGTTGATCATAGTGGAAACTCCAGCTATGGAAATTTCATGGTTTATTTCAACCCTAGGTAGGGTTTGGAGCGAGTTTCAGTAAATCAATGATATCTCCTTGAATACTTCATGAAATTTAACCAAACCAAAAGAAAAATAAGATATAATAATCCTTCACATCATACATCCATCATTCATACCATACAAAACATTGTAAGTCCATAGAGACATGACAAAGATCTACAAAATGTAGGAAAACACAGAATCTTCACTGTGAAATGTAACGAACTGTCATTCATAACTTTCACACAACACCAAATGGGACCAATCATTTCAGTTAGATTGTAGATAACATAGTTACAAAATTTTCCTCAAATTTTTAGAAATATCTAACAGTGGGAACAAAAGTTATGCCATTTTTTCCTAAAATAGAAAACCCTAGGTACAGATTCAAGCGAGTTTTAGTAAATTTGGAATAACTTTCAAAATACTTAATGAAAAGAAACCAAACCAAATTAAAATTAAATTTATTCCATCCTTCTATAAAAAAAAACCAATCTTAGGACCATACCAATCCGTACCATTCAATGGAGCAGAAATATTGTAGCTAGATTACATAGAAAAATGCATAAAAATGTGTCTAATTGGTGTCTTATTCCTCCAAAATGCTCGTCAACCTTTGGATTCATGTTTACATCACCATTTTATGCTATTAAAATCACATTTCAACTGCCCAATTGACCATAACTTCTTTTGTTAAGACTAATGACACTTTTACAAGATTTGTTGCATTTTGACAACTTTGTAACTTTTACAATTTTGACAATTTTTGACAACTTTTGCATTATGACTCCAAAACATTCTAAAATGGTCTAGAATGACTCCAAATGGTCTCATATGACCTTATTACCATGAAACAACAAAAAAAGAAAAAACTCAAACTTTTCCTTTTGTAGGCATCAGGTCTTGAGGGTGCTCCTACACCATACTCCCAAGGAAAAGAAAAATATCAGTTCCATCTGAGATGTGATCTACAAATTTTCCAAACTTTTCTTGCAAATGTTTTAATACATGTTTTATTTTGGCCTTAGGTCTTCCACTTCTCGGAAACTTGTCCTTTAGTTGACGTTATGCATTCTTGACTTTCCTTGGATCTTTCTTCCTCTTCTTACATAGTCTCTTACTTAGCATCTTCTCAACTTCCACGTTCCAAAATTCTAGTTCTTGTTCATATGCCTCAGTACCACCATCTATGTCTTCATCTTCTTCATTTCAATACAAATTTTCAGCATAATCATCATCCATAAAATTAGAAAATGCAACTGTTACCTCATTTCTTTTTGCAACATTTTCATCACCATAGGGTGCTACATTTGTATAACCATCTTCATACACTGTATGCACTTCTCCTCCTTCTTTAGAATCTTTTCCATCTTGATTTTCATTTGTAAGAACACATACTTGCAAATAGTGTTGGAAATAAAATCTTGAGTCTCAAGGGACCCATTTTCTTCACATGTTTTCTCTTCGATCATCAATAGAGACTCTCCAATGTCTGCATCTGTCGTCCTCTCTTGCATTTTTTTCTTCTAAATGATCTTCTTGATAGGCCACTTTACCTTCTTTATTATTGGTAAATTTCAACCATTTTTTTGTTCTGCCTTCTCAAGACACTATTGCATCTCAAGATCCATTCTTTCCTGCATTTTTTCTTGAATTTTTTCCATTTGTTCCAAGGCTTGTCTCAAGTCTATTATCTTTTGCTACAAATTTATTAGTTTTTCCTTCTCATTTTTCTTCTTCATCTCACTTTTCTCTCTTCTTTTCTCTTGTTGCTTCTTGTTTGGTAACTCCTTACTCAACAAGTCTCCACAGACTAATCTTTTCAACATTTCCATTCATCTTTGTCAAGCAAGTCTCTTTCACCTTGCTTCTTCTCAATGTTGCTTCTTGTCTTCGTGATACCTCACCTTAGGCCCACTTATTTTCCATTGGCCTAGTTTTTTGGTATCCAGGCTCTTCTCTTCAACCTATAAAAGATAATAAACAAACTTCCAAAACTTTCTTTCCCAGATCTTTGGGCTATAATACCAATTTGATGTAGAGCAGGGGCTTATAATTTTCCAACAAACTCAGACAACCAAACTCAAGTGCCTTTTAACATCAAACAGTGGGCCTTCCTTCACAAATCACCATAATTGTTTATAACCTTTGAAAAAGGAATTTATAGACATATCTCTTAAAATAGAACTGATCTATAGAAAGGGAGACCTATTTTAGATACCCATTTGGACATTCTCAAACATATCCAAAATATAGGTGGGGTTCCTTTGTACAAAAGGGCTCAAAAATTGATTGTTCCACTTCTTGACTAGGCCTAATTAAGCAACTAGGCATGGCACAACTAGGTTCATGGATTTAAAATGTCTTAACACCTGTTCCAACACCTTCAACATATCTCAAAAGGCCTAAAACAACAAATCCTACCCCAAGGATCATTCTTCAAGAGCACAACAAATTTTCCCAAGTCATTAGGGCTTCTATGATTGTCAACAAGGCCAAATTCACCATACTGTCATTAAATGCTCCTCCACACTTGCAGACCTAGGCCTCAGAATTTGCAAGGAGATCAAAGACATCAAGAATTTTTTGTAAAAAAAAATTTAGGGGTTGATCATGGTGGAAACTCCAAATATGGCAATTTCATGGTTTATTTCAATCCTAGGTAGGGTTTGGAGCGAGTTTTAGTAAATTGATCATATCTCCTTCAATACTTCTTGAAATTTAACCAAATTAGAAGAAAAACAGAGCTAGAAAAATCCTTCACATCATACATCCATCATTCATATCATACAAAGCATTGTAAGTTTGTATAGACACGACAAAGATTTGCAGAATGTAGGAAAACACATAATTTTCATTATGAAATGCAACAAATTGTCATTCATAACTTTCACACAACACTAAATGAGGTCAATCGCTCAAGTCATATTGTATATAACATAGTTACATAAGTTTTTTCAAATTTTTAGAAAGATCTAATAGTGGGAACAAAAGTTATGCCATTTTTCCTAAAACAGATAACCCTAGGTATAGATTCAGGTGAGTTTTAGTAAATTTTCAATAACTTTCAAAATACTCAATAAAAAGGAACCAAAGCAAATGAACATGAAATTTAGTTAATCCCTCTATAAAAAAAACCAATCTTAGGACCGTACAAATCCGTACCAGTCCGTACCATGCAATGGAGCAACAATATTGCAATAAGATTTCACAGAGAAATGCATAAGAATGTGTCTAATTGGTGTCTTATTCCTCCAAATTGCTCTCCAACCTTGGGATTCATGTTTACATAACCATTGTATGCTATTAAAATCACATTTCAACTACCCAACTGACCATAACTTCTTTTTTTAAGACTAATGACACTTTTATGAGATTTGTTGCATTTTGACAACTTTGCAACTTTTACAATTTTGATAATTTTTGACAACTTTTGCATTGACTCCAAAAAATTCTAAAATGGTCTAGAATGACTCCAAATGGTCTCATATGACCTTATTAACATGAAACAATAAAAAAAAAGACAAAACTCAAACTTTTCCTCTTGTAGGCATCATGTCCTAAGGGTGCTCTTGCACCACTGAACCTCTCTTGGGGATGGCTAATCAAATATGAAAATATGAAATTGTGAATGATTTTGGAAAACCATTGGTTATTGTAATGAAGGGAGGTTGTTGGATGATGGTAGTGGTTGTGTGTGGAGGTTTCAGATGGATGGTAATGGTGGTAGTTGGGTGTGGAGATTGTTAGATGGGTGGTGGTGATTGTGTGCTGATAATGAAGTTATATATGAAATTGATTGTGTAGATCCCCAAGAGGGAAGAGAATCACCCTTCTCCCCCTATACCAGAATTCGATGAATGAATTCATTGTTTGTGGGTCATTGTTAATGTATAATTTTATTTCAAGTTGTAACTTAGTAGTTGGGGTGTTTGTTCCTTGTGTGGGGGTGGAATCTTCGGTCCATATTCCTTAAGTTTTGGAAACAACGTCCAAATGCTAATGTTTATGATTGGGGTGTAATATGATTTTTCGTGCATGTTGAGTTCTACACTTTATTTCTCCTTTTCTTTCTCAAATAATGGTTAATCAATAATATGACATATAGTTCGGATCTTATGGGAAGCTTCCAGGAGGAAGCTTGAAACTAGAGGGGGAGAATGTAGTACCCCTCTCGAAAAGTGAACTAAAATTATATTACCGAGAAAATTGACTAAAGTGATTAATAAAAAATTAAGTTCTACTAGAAATAAATTAATAATTTAGGTAAATCAAATATTATTAAAAAATGAATATTTGGCCATTATATATATTTGATAAAAGGGATTATTGATTTATTATCATAAAGAAATCACCATTTTTATTATCCTTTTACATTACTTAATAGTGTTATCTTTTGCAAATGTACTAATGTTTTAATTAAAGTGTGGAAGATTTAACATGATACTTGAAAGAAAGAATTGTGAAGTGAAACAGATCTATATTATTGGGACCAATGAAATATTTTATGTTAAGTAGTTGCTAGTAAGTTCTCCATTGGTGTTGGTTGTTTATGGAACCATTGCTAAGGTTTGCTGGTTGTACTAAATATTTTAGGGCTTCTATTTGTTTTTGAAGAATTCTTGTTTTCATGTACCTTAGGGTTACATAAGTAATCGTTCAAGCCCTAATTCAGTCTTAAATTTCCCATAGTAACTTATCACTATAGAAGAATTGCAAGTTGTTCCAGTTTTTGTATTGTTTGGTATGAGAATAGTGTTATGTCACAATCATTTGATAAAGTTTTATCCTTGCCCCGTCTTGTATTTTCTTTTTCTATGAGTTTATTTATTTTATTGTAGGTCTTCATTGACTTTCTGACAATTTTCAGTGCCATTGTTCTTAACGCGATTTTGCCTGGGAAAGGGATTATAGACACAATGGTATTTTTAGGGTCTTGTTCACTGGGGTCAACGATTCTCTTTTCTTGTCATCATTTACACAATGGTGGTTTGCACCTCACAGTAAAACCATACATGAACAAGCAAGAATAGTTCTTTCAATAACATATATGAAAAATATTGAAAAAAATGGATCATTTGGGTTTTCCTTTGTGGTGCTATAGTTAAGTTGTAACGAATTGGAAGAATCCCATTACAAGATTCCCTATTTTTTTGAAAGAGTTGTGCCTTATCAGGTAAAATTGGTGTTTTGTATTTTCTTTTTGTTTTGGAAAGTTTTATTCACTTCTTCTCTAGTGTAACGTGTATCATTTATAAACCTTACTATTGTCATATCTATGATGCCTATCTTTTTTTGTTCCTAAATTAGACATCAACATATTTATTGAGGATGTTTACAGTTATTGGAATTAAATATGTGACACTCAACTCATTTCATGTTTAATTTTTCTTTCTGGGCATAAGGATGACTAACATTCTTGTGGGTGACTAGCAGGGAACACTATTTAGTTTCTCATTAGTGTTACTCAAAATTTCATGTTTAGTTTTTCTTTCTGGGTAGAAGGATGACTAACATTCTTGTGGGTGACTATTAGGGAACACTATTTTAAATAGATGATCTCTCCGTAGGTAACAAATGTTGTTTTGTAAATTTTATTTTTGTATGGCGTGGTAGAAACAACAATTTTATAGCATTGTGCTATTGAGTAATTCAATGTTGTGAATGCTTGATCAGGATGTTCACTTTGATCTAGTGGTACATAAATGATGTCCCCAACTATAACTTTGCATTGAAAACTTGATATTATATTGTTCTTGTAAAATGAAGTAATATGTTTTGAGTTTACAACATCACAAAAGTGTTTAGCATTATAAGCTTTGCAATACAATTCTCTAGCGTTCTCGAGATTTATTGCCTCATTTTTGGATCTTGTATGCCTTGCATAACCACCCCATTTTATTTCATTTTGGAACAAAATGGGTTCCCCTTTTCTTTTGTTTTCATCGCTTTTGGTTGTTTGGTTGGGTCTTAGGAGTTCTTTTGTTTTCCTCCTAAGTTTGTCTTTTGTTCTGTCGGAGCCGGATCTAGAGCCAAATTTGAACATTAAACTCTTTCAAGGTTTTTGGTTCGGTTTCCTTCCTCACTCCAACTCCGCCTTTTCTTTTTGTTTCTTCTTTGTTGGTTGTTTTCGACTAACATTTGGGTTGGTCCTTTTCCTCCTGTTTGTTGGTCGTTTTCCTTTGGTTTTGTGTTCTGTGCCTTAGGGATTTTCCTTTCTCCCTTGGGCCTTTTCTTTGTCATTCTGGCGGACAGGGAACTGAGACTAAAACAAAACTTTGGAATTTCTTCCTAGTTCTATTTCCGTTTCGTTCCCGGCTCCGGTTCCGCCCCCTTTGTCCTTTGTTTTCTGCCTTAGGCATTTTTTTTTGCTTTTTCCTAGCGGACGCGAGACCGGAGTGAAACTGAACTTCTGAACTTTCTCTAAAGTTCTAGTTCTATTTTCTGATTCAGTTCCGGTTCTATTGAACTTGTTTGTTTTTTGTTTTGTTCCCTTCGTTTGGTCGCAGGATGTTTTTATTCCCTTCCCTTTTTTCTTTTTCATCATTTTTTTCATCTGTTTGTATGTTGTCGAAGGTGGGATCAGGATGGAATCCGAGCCTAAAACTTGGAAAAGTTTCAGTGTCGGATTTGGTTCCATTCCCACCCCTATTGTGGTTTGCTCGGGATTGGTTTTTTCTTTGATCCCACTTCTGTTTGTTCCTGGGTTACGTTACCTTTTGCAGACGTGGAGCCAGAATGTGGGCTGGACTTGGAAATGATGGTTATTTCCATGTTCAGTTCCCATTCTGACTCTGGTCCCGGTTCCAGTTTCATCTTGGCTCTGCCCATGCCGGTATTAAAGGAATGTGTGTTTCTGGTTCGGATTTGGTTCTGCATCGGCGAGAGTTGGGTTTCTTTTTGCTAAGGATATATGAAAGGAAGGATGAAGAATCATGTATCTTCTATGCCTTAGAGGACTAATGAAGGCATTGTTTTGCAGGATTAGAGCATGTCGAGAACATCTGATGTTGATTCTCAAGGAAGCCTATTGGAAATCATGCCTCAATCAGATCTGGCATAAAGCTCCTAAAGGAGTAAAGTCAGTGAGACCCTCTAGAGGTCTTGCCGACTGGTAGTTGTGTTCTATTGATTTTGAAATGCTCAGGTCGCCAAGACATTTCGGTCGCTGTGAGTTTTCTATCTCTTTACACTTGGGGAGAACTTTCACCGATGGTTGTTCACAAGGTTAGCTTCGACAAGACTCATGGCGACAGCTACTGTTGGGAAGAGGTATTACACTCGGTATGATGTCATGCCGACTGAGATTGTCTCGCCAACGGAGGAACACTTCAGTGTGACATGGAGGCTAGCCAAGACCTTGTTTCGACTTGTTGGTCTTGCCGATGGATGTGTTTGTACTGAGCATCACTGAGACTCTTACTGATGGTCTGGTTAGAATGGTATCTACTGTCAGGTGCTCTTGGTATGACCTCTTTCTGAATGTGATAGTCTCATCGATAAGTGTTTTGACATCGGTAAGAATTAAGGGCTCTATATGACTCATAGCGAATGCGATTGTCTTGCTGATGGGTTTGCCGTGGAATTCGGTGAAAGGTCTCGCTGATCTTGCCGATAGCGATTATCTAGGTGATGGTTTTGGATATCGGAATGACTCTTGCAGCTCATTGTGAACTCTTGCCGACAGTGGTAGGTTATGCCGATAGCTGTTGTGGAGCATTGTAGCATCGGGGAGACACGGTTAGTGTCTCACTGACATGTGATTGTGTTTGAATAACTTTTGATCATCTGAAGATCCCACATGGTAGGTGTTCAACCAATCAGAGGAAGCTGAAGGCGAACCAGTGGCAGTTGGACTATTGTGACTATTCCTGTGAAGAAGATCAACAGACTATGAGCGGTATGGATCTACTCTGTGATCGAAGATGATGAATTGGTTTGGTGAACAATGGTGTTCATCTGTAGGGATCTAGATAGGAAAGTCAGATGCTGCTTCTCAAGGGGTTCAACTTGCAGAAAGATCTAGAACGAGAGGAAAGCTAAAAGGAAGAAGCCATGAGCCTCAATGACAGTTGTGATGTCTACTAGCAAAAGAAGATCGACATTAATGATAGTGCTTTAGAACATTCAAAGCAGCTCTGGAAAGAAGGCTCGAGGTCAGACACAAGGGCTGCAAGTTAATGCGATGGTTGCAAAAGATATGAAGGCCATGCCCGAGGGAGATCTTTCACCGACATGAATAGGGTATGCACATTTAATGCCTCATTGACTTTATTCCAAAACTCTTCTAGGGCCGACCCCTTTTGGAACTGACTCATTTTGTAAACCCTAAACCAGGGGCAGACACATTTCTTTGGCATTTTGTTGTATATATGGCATTTTTTCCTCTTTGTAGGAGATACACATGAGATAGATTTTCAAGAAGACAAATACATAGACATAGAAAGATAGACAAGAGAGACAGATAGATATTTTCTTAAGACAAATAGAGACATAACTGTATCTCTTTTATTTTGTAATAGGACCTTCTTTTTCATCTTCTTGGTTAGGGTTAGCAAGTTAGGGTTAGAAGGTAGAGAAATTTGAAAGTAGAAGTAGAGCAGAAGTTGAAGTTCAGCAGGAGGAAGTGATGTATCTTCCAAGTTTTCTTAGTATAGATCGAGATAATTTGAAGACATGGGTTTTCTGTACACTGGTGATCTTGCCAAATTTGTAAATGTTGTTTATCTGTTTTACCAATAGTAGAAGCAAAAGATTTAAATCTACTTCATATTATCCTCCAGAATGGTATTTATCTTGGGTTAATTATTTGATTTGGAAAGCTTTCAAGGAATGAAATTTTATTTGATGTTTTGTTTAAATGATGATTTGCAACCACTGTTAAAGTTGGCATTGTAATAGATGACTTTGTATTAATTACAAGTTGATTTTATTCTACAGTTTTAGTCTAGGAATTCCTTGGAAGATATCAAGTTTGATTAGTTGGATGAATCAACATTCTCTTCAGTTAAAAGCTTTAATCTATCTTTTTCTATTTCTTTAAAACCACCTATTAAAGTAGGTTTAAATATATGTTTGATCTCATAACAATCCAGAAGCTCAACACCAACAGACCCCTTGAACATTATAGTTACATCAACCATTGAGTGAAATCAGCATAGTCGAGAACCGATTACCAAGACCTTGGGAGTTAGATATCCATGTGTTATCTTTCTCTTTTAGGAGAAACAAAATAGTAATATTCTGTTTAAATGTTGTTGTGCTATTTTGACCATCAACACGATCCCTCCTCTTAACGTGAAAATATGCAAAATAATTATAATTTCCAAGTGAAATGTCAACATAAGAATTCCTCGCATTTGATTCACTTTGCGTAGCTTAATTTGTTTCTTTATGCTTTTATCTCTATTTAAGCGTTGCTTTGGAATTAGTTGTGCATTTTTACATTTACTACCTTTTTATCTTGTATGCGTTATTTAATATATGCATTATGCGTTGAGATATGGAAGTGTGCCATGTCTCATTAGGGAAAATCTCCATTTCTATCTATTATGGTCCGTGGAGACATCCGTGCTTTTGGAATTTGGATGTCAATTTCACTTGGCGTTGTATCTTGTCACACAACCATTACCCACAACTCTCACTGTCATCTATGAGAAAGCCATCCTTTTTTTTAGTTTTCTGTCAATTGAGTCTCTTTCTATCTGAATATAATCGATTATCAGATGATATCCCTGCTTGGTGTAGAAGCATACTCACCCATTCTTTGTTTGTTTTGCACTTGAGGAATTAAATTAGTAATCTTCGCTATGGTTTGTAAGGGGAATCAATTTATCTATTAATAGTTCCCTTTTTCTAAAAGAAACTTAATGTTGTACACACGCTAGTATTCATTCATGTTTTCTAGAAACTTAGATTTTAAAGTGAAATCATTAGAAATTTGGCATTGCTTGCATACCATGTTATGTGTAAAGAGGTAACATGTACTACTGTTGTTTTCTCATTTTTCTACCAATTATATAATGTGTTCTCTCGATGCGTATTGGTTATATATATTTGTTCTTTCTTTAGTAGTTGTTTTTAAATTTGTATGTATGTTACTAATGGTATAATTTTTCTGTAAGGTATGCATATCTTTTTCATTTCTTGAGTACTTCTAAGCTTCAAGCTCGATTCTCATTTATAGGAATAGGATTGGGAGATAACTTAATCTTACTAACAATCTCAAATTCCATGCTTGGTTCTATTAATATTATCATGGACTTCCAAAGCTTACTATATCTGCCATATTTATTTATTTTGTGATAGCTATCAATCGATCTTTTCATTCAAATGTAAATATGGTGTAGGAAAATACATGACATGTTTTTAGATATGATGTAGGAGCATCCAGTGGTGTGAAGGCAATCTTGCATCACCCAAAAATATGCTTTCCATTTGTGTTCATGTTGTTTGCTTTTTGTAGATGTTTTTGCATTTCTGGATACCCTTTTCATCGAATAAGAGTTTCCAACTTTCAGAATGACTTTTCTATTTTTTTTGCTCACTGGTTATTTTTAGCAGGTGTGAATTTGACGGCTTGGGAAGACAAAAATTTATGAGAAGGTTTAGGACGGAAAAATAAGCACTTTGGCGATAGAATCAGGTCAAGATCATTCACGATTTGAAAGTTATTCAAGTTCCAGTTTCTACTTTTTGGCCCTGAAAAACCTTCTGAGTCCAGTTTGAGGCACTAAACAGTCTCGGATGGGCCCGAAAATTTGCAAGAAGCCCAAAGTATTGGCCCTACTTTGTGCCACATCGTCTTTTTGAGAGCTTTCCGAAAAGGTATTATCATTGAAAATTTGATGGTCGGATTAAAAGTTATGGCTTCTGGAAGTTAGTGCATTTTTAGAACTGTGCTAATTTTTGAATGTGAATTTAAATTTGAATTTCAAAATGTAATTTTTGGTGCCAAACCACCAAAACTCATATCTCGAATTTTGTTTTTGGCTCCAAACCAAAAAGGGGTTATTTATGGGCTAGTTTCTAATTTTTGGGTAGCTTTTTGGGGAAAAGAGTTTGCATTCTACGAAAGGGGATTTTCTGTAGTTTCTGTAATTTTTCTGAAACTTTTGTAGCTTGCATGTATCACAGAGCTCAGGGATTTGGGATCCTCTACATGTAAGATTTCCATTATTGAATAATAATAAAGTTTTCTAGTTGTGCGCATTATTTTTGTGTCTTGGGTTTGCTCCCTCGTCAAGATCAAGTGAGAAACCTTGCAAATCGGATCCTCCCTCAAATATTGGATGCATCAACAATTAGATTTGATTGCAATTGGTGCCATATTCATGCATCCTAATATAAAAAGGAAGCACATGATTTTGATATAAAAAATAGTATAGCCTCTTATGTCAGTAGCTTGTCTGTATTCATCTTCCACCCAATGAATAGAACAATCTTATGTAATAGGATATAATAATACTATGTATGAAGGATGGAATATGGTTTTCATGAAACCAAAGTATTTGAAGGGTGAGATGTTGATAGAATTGAAGTTTTGGGATAATGTATATTTTTAGGGGTTTACTTATAAGATATTTGTTGAGGTTCTATCTAAAGAGATTGGGATTGACATTATAATTCAATTAATTTTGGGATTTTGAAATATAGGAATAGATATATGAAGTTAAGATAAATAAAGGGAAATCTAACTAATTTCAAATTTGAAGTTGATATGAATATATCTTTAGTATAAAATGATTTATTAATATGGAATGCATAGGAGTAATTTTTACATGCACAACTATCAAAGTAAAATAGTTATTTTGTGGTGTTGATAATATGTTGATATCATTGGCATGTTTTTTAAATTTTTTGGTTCTGTTAGTTCCTTATAACAATTTTGATTGTTTTCACTATTTATCTATTTTGTAGATTAACCCTTTCTATGGTGATTGTGGGGCAGAGTTTCTTCATTGATATCTTATCCATATCAAGTATTATTAATTTGTACTTTATCCTTTAATATTATTTCGTTTAAATTACAAACTAATTTTATTAATCAATTGTGTTCCATTAGCATTATCTTAGCTAGGAATTATATAAGGATGGAGAAGATAGAGTTTTATGGAGTTGATCATGGGATTATATTTAATATGTTATTGATCTGGAGCTCCTGTTTGATAGCTAAATAACCTCAAATTCATGTAAGGCTATGGAGTTGATCACTGAATGATTTGGAAGCTTCTGGAATAACCTAATTCTCTCTCAAATGCATGTACATGGTGGTGGTGGAGTTGGCTTGTGAATGAGCCTGAATCTCCTAGACCTCTACTTTCTTGATGGATGTTTGTACTTGCATGGCTCAGATTCATGTTCTTTGGATTTGAGAGTTTTATGGATTTTATGTTTAAAAATATATGGTTATGCATATTCATGATATTCCATTGTTCTGGTTTAACTATTATGGTTGTTTTCAGACTTGTGGGTCTTCTAGATGTTATGTGGACATGGATTTGCATGTGTTAGAAAAGATGGTGGTTTTGCATGTTTTACATCGTTAATAAAAAATTGTGGCTTTGCAGATCTGTAGATGAACTATTTTTTTTAGATTATGTTTTCCTTGGGGTATTTCTAGATCTAAGATAGTTGCAACTTTTCATGTATGCTTCATGCATGTTTTAAGGAGGTTTGTAGCTTTCTCATTGAGGAAATGTTGGTATATGTTTTACCACTGGTGATTTGTGGGTTGTGAAGTTGGGATATTTAATATTTTATAAGCTTTTGGACAACCTATTTCCTCTGAAGGTTTTATAGTTTTCTTGTGTTCTAAAAGCTATTGGTTTTTGTAGATTTGGAGTATTCATTTGTTCAGATGAAATATGTGTAATCTATTTTTATTTTAGATTGCAGGAATTGGTTATGTATCTGTCCCCCTATAAACTATAGTGTGCCTGGTAAAAAATTTTCATGTGACTGGTGGCGCTGGTGCGACACGCCCTTCAGTACCACAGGTTTGGGGGGAGACTAGACCTCGTGACCTCTTGCATGCAACAAGATACTTTAGCCAATCGAGCTAGGGCCCCCACCCCAAATATGTGTAATCTATTATTCTTGATGTATAAGTGATTTTATATTTACACATAAATGATTTTTACAGGTTTTACATGTTAAACAAAATTTGTGGTTTGTAGATCTATGGAAACTATTATGTTTAGACTCTTAGATTTTTTTGGATGAGAACAATTGCAGATGTGTAGGAATGCTTGTTTAGTTCCTTGACTATGGTACTCAATTGTGGATTTATTTGGAAAATCGGGTCTGTTGGTGATCTGGTGTTTGATTCTTGAAAATCTACATGTTATCTTCTTTGATATCTTAGTTTTGCATGTTAATAATGTGATGATGAGTTTGCATGCTTCAGTGTATGGGATCTACGAGTTATGCAGTTTGTGGATTAGCTACCCATTGGCTGCAGTGGGATGACTTGGATGTGGACTGTCTATATCCACGAGATTGATTAGCGTTGACGTAGATTTCATTGGTCAGCCTTGTATGTGGTCATTTTTGCATTGGTATTTTTCTTTGAGATGAGAGGATGGATAGTCTATTATGGGACTTGTAGCACGTTGTTTATCTTCTTGGATTATAAATTTTGGCTCTATTTATTATTTGGTGTTGTTGATATTGCATTTTATTGTGTTAGAGCCATGAAGAATATTCATTAAGGAGATGTTTGACATTATGCTTGGAGATCTCAGTATCTTTGTTCATTGGGAGCTTTAGCAATGAATGTGGATTCATCACTTAGTGATGGATGATCTTCTTTAGTGTTGCAGATGTTACTAAGAGGAAATCTTAGATCTTGTTGCTGTAGAAGGGTTCTTTCACATTTGCATGGACATTATTTGGCTCTGGATATTTTTCATGTGAATGGATATGTTGACATCTTGGTTTTCCATGCAGTACTTCTTTAGTCTTTGGTTGAGGTGTCATGATTTGTATTCTAATATGTGATCCTTCTTTTGATAAGATGGCTATGTTATTATGTCATGGTTTATGTTCTTGATTCTAGATTAGAGTTTTGGCATGATACAGGTGCTTGTTATGTTCTTTGGATCATATGATATTCTTTGAGGAGGTGTGAGATCATGATGTCATGTTTATGTTCATGATTCATGATTGAAGCTTTGACATTAATCTTGTGTGGTTCTCTTGGTATTGGGTACATTAATCATTTGCTTGATTACTTCATGATGATGCTTTGTTGCATTTGGAGTTTTGCATGGATTGATTGGTTATAGGTACTCATGGATACTTGGAGACATAGGTGAGGCTAGAGTTCTCTTGTAGTTAGAGACATTTGTTGAGATGGTTACTCTTGATGATATTTCAGCAAGAAGTCCGAGGAGCCTACACCTTGGTTGGATGTGAGTTCAAAATGGACCTATGAGGAGAGTGTTCTTGGATGAGTCATGATGACTTGGATATCTTGGTGGAGCATTCTCATTCCCCACTCTTGGTCCTCTTGATAGATTACTTGAGAGGTATTTCCCATTATTTCTTTCAGGTGTATTATGTTATGCTTTGTCTTCTCATGCATATGGATCTTGAGCTATGAATATATGGTTTTGGAGGATTAATTTGAAGAGTGATGTCATGTTTATCTCCTTATGCGTTATGATTGCATTCATTGATGTTGAGTTTAGGAGATGTATTGGGCTTATTTCCTTCATTGGAATGGATTTATTTTGATCTTCTTTGGTTATGAGAGGCTTACATCCATGTTGGTTACATGATACATATGTTATGTTTGATCTTGGTGATTGAATGGTTGGGTGTTGTTATGGATTTTATTTTGGGATGTTGTGGAGGAGATCATACTTGACATAGTTGGCATTTAGAGGTGTATGTAGAAGGATTTTATATAGGTATATGTTGTACAAAGTTTCTCTCTTTGGTCTTGGTTACCTTTTTGTATTATTGGTTTCACATTACATTGGTTGAGGTTTGGTTGGAGCTATTGCGATCACTCAGTTGTGGTCATGTGTTTTCACTTATGTTCTTGTGTGATTACATGGAGGTTCCTTTTTATCTTTCCTTTGTTTGGTGTGGAGAACTTGGGAGAGCTATGGAGATTTGTGGTGAGAGTTGTTCTTGCAGGCTATTGGTTTACAGGTTTTGCATATCATTGTGGATGATTCCTTGGTACTAAACGATGTTGTTTACACTTTCTATATGATGCTATAAGTAGACTTGGCATGCCTTGATAATTTTTAGTTTTTTTGACATTCCCCATGTAGTGGGAGTTCCTAGATGTGTATGTTCTTCATTGATAGATTTGACACATGGATCTTGTGATTGAAATTTATGGGTTAAATATGTTGTTGGCATAAGTTATATTGATGTTTTGGATACCTTTAAGGTATGGAATATTGGATGGATTAGCATTTGTTGTGGGTGGTATTTTTGATCTCGTGGGTTTATCAGTTAGATGAGGGAAACTTGGTTTGGTTGTTGTAATATTTGATGGATTATCTTGTTCTCTGGAGGATTCTTCATCTTCAGAATTGTGTTATGGTTATGAGCTTCAAGTTGGTTGAGCTTCTATTTAGCTCAAGAGAATAGTGGAGTTGTGGAAGTAGCATGTATCCTTTGGTATCACTTGGATTTTGATGCTTGTGTTCTTTGGATTGATGCATATACACCTTGGCATGTTCACTTTCTTCCATAGGTGGCATGATTGGAGGATGACATGAGGTTTTTGATTGATATGGTGGACATCTTGGATGTTGTAGGTATCTTGTTAGTACATGAGAGCATGCTAGAGATTCATGTGTTTCCATGGATGGTTGTGATGATGTTGATTGGAACTTAGCAGTTGATTACCCAATTAGATTGGCTCTTGAAAGGTGTTTGACAAATGGGAGAATGTTGGGAATTAAGGTGTATCAACCTTTATCATTTCCTAGCAATAAAATATTAATTTATTAATGCTTATGTTGTAATTTCCTGCTCATATTAATTTGTCATCTAATGTGACTTGGCATGGCGAGATATCAACATATTGGGAGGTGACATGGGATGTGACATGGATATTGTGGTCTCCACATGGAAATGTAGGCATCCCACTTTGGAAAGAGATTCTTTGACATTTGTTGACATCTTTGAGGGATTCTATGACGTAGTATGATAGATTCTTATGAAAGATTCCTATGACGGTCTTATGACGCATAAGAGCCAGATTCTATGACAGGTTGGACAAGTGTTGGAAGGCATCTTGCCATGAGTAAAGTAGGCACCCAAGTTTGACGTATGATAGGTTGTAAGAGAATGTAAGAGGCATCTTCTATATTTAGTCAATTATGACAGATTCTCTTATAGCTATAAGAGTTGTCATATATGACAGATTCTATGACATTGTAAGGCATCTATCATACCTATTAGGGGAAAATTTGGGGCTCACAAGTATGGAGGCATGTAAGGGGGGTTAGGAATCATGTGACAAGTGTCACAAGAGTCAAATATGTGTTTGGAAAATGTGCCACATGGATTTGGAAGCCCATCTCTTGTAGCTTGTTCTAGAAGCTACCTTTATGCTTGTATTCTCTATATATTGGATGTCTTGGAGTGGATTTTGTATGTTGAATATTGTAGGTGTCGAAGTGCTATTGGATTTCCTCTAGAAGAGAAAGATGTAGTCTTCATGTTAAGGCTGCGAGCATGCAAGTGTATTATAACCTTATTGTTGTAAATTAATACATTGGTTCGATGCTTTGGAATGTGGGGTTTTTTACCCGAAAGGGTTTTACCCACGTATATCATGTCTTCTTCTCTTTTGTCTATCTTTCTTCTATTCTTTGTGTTTCTCATTCTTGAAATGTTAATATACATGCTATTATGCTGCTAAAATTTTCCTAGATTTGAAACTACATCATCTTTCCTCTAAGGATTAATTCATGGGAATTTAAATGTGTTTGTTTATGCTTTATGACATAGTAGTATGTTCTTGTATTAAGATGAAAAAAAATCTGATTTGTTTAAAGGAGCATAAAATACTGAAGGTGCATACTGGTTCTTAGAAGATTTCTAAGTTCATCATTTCCCTTTCAAGGAAAACTTGCAAATCACATACCATGCTTCATCACTATCTAGAATACATCAAACTCCTTTGCAACAATTCACACTTTTAGAATGTACACAACTTGTACACTCAAACTACACTTCCAGACACTACAACTCTAAAATCTATCTTACGAAGTGCCAAATCATGAATACTCTTGTCATAGGCAAGAGATCAACAGTATCAACATATCTTCAGAATCACAAGACCTAAACAAAATTGAGGAGAAACACAAAGTACATTTCTCCTAGACACCTTTGTAAGAAACACTGCAAATATAGTTCACATATTGGTGAACATAAATTATTTTGGACAATGATCCAAAAGCCCAAATTTTGGATATAGAAACTATGAACACCTCTAATCAACATATCCAAACCACACAATTAGATATTCAACCTAGAAGAAATTTGAAGAAAAACCAGAACACCTTTGCAACACCTTGTTTCCTCTTTTTATCAATTTTCTCAATATCCCCGACATCTAAACCATAAACAAAATCTTATCAAAGAAACACCATAGGTTAACATCAAAGACTTAACTGATGACAACATAATGCAACTAATCAAAGCAATGATCTATCTCAACCACTACACAATTGTAACCACTGAAAACACAAGCTTGTTGACATCAATGACAACACCTTCATACTTGCAATAATCTCCCTCTTTTTCATTAATGGCAACAAAATATGTGAAAAACCATCAAATACAACATGCACAACATTCCTGAATTCTCTCTATCTCTCCTCCTTTCAAATTTTATTTTTCACATGACTTCTCTCTCCTTCTATACAACCAGATTTTTTCACATGACTCTCTTTCTCCCCCTTTGACATCAATGTCAAAGGAAAATATATTTTTCATTGTTCTCCCCATTTGACATAGAATCAAGTTACTTGTAGCTGGTTTGAATACTCCCCCTTAGAAGTATACGCCAACCAAATCAACAACCTCTACAAAATGACAACATATACTCCATACTGCAACACTATCACTACCTACTCCCCATGAGATGTAGCCACCAACATCAGTCCAGGAAAGGAATAAATCCATATATCCAGTGGATTGATGCATCTCCATATGCATCTAGTTTAGAGAAGGAGAAATAACCCCAAACTTCTCTTGAAGATACTCAAAATTATCCTTAGGAAGAGCCTTAGTAAATATGTCAGCAATTTGATCCTTTGTAGGTACATATTCAAGCTTCACTTCATTCTCCACAACCTTCTCTCTTAGAAAGTGATTCCTAATTGAAACATGCTTTGTTCTTGAATGCATCCTAGGGTTCTTTGAAATATTTATTGCACTTGTATTATCACAAATGATAGAAATAGGCTCATCATACACCACTCTGATATCTTTTAATATTTGTCTCATCCACAACACATGTGTGTAGCAAGATGCTGCTACAATATACTCAGCCTCTAAAGTAGATAAAGAAAAAAAATCTTGTTTCTTACTTATCCATGATACCAATCTACATCCAAGAAAGAATGCACCACCACTTGTACTTTTCCTATCATCCACACATCCAACCCAATCTACATTTGTTTAGCACTCAATGTGAAATCAATATCCTTAGCATACCACAAGCCATAATCTAGAGTGCCCTTCAAATATCTGAATATCCTCTTTATTGCTACAACATGTGACTCTCTAGGATCTTCTTGAAATCTAGCCACAAGAAAAATTGCATGCATTATATCCTTTCCAGTAGAAGTTAGGTATAGGAATCTACCAATCATAGATCTATACTTTCTTTGATTAGCCTCAGGGGATTCATGATCCTTAATCAGTTTGCAAACAATAATCATAGGAGTACATACCGGTTTGTAGTCATCTATTCCAAACTTATTCAACATTTCCTTAACACACTTTGATTGTGAAATGAATATTCCTTTATCCATTTGATTGATTTGTAGCCCAAGGAAGAAATTCATCTCCCCAAACATAGACATCTCAAACTATTTTTGCATCTTTTCTACAAACTTCTTGCAGATAGCTTCATTTCCTCCAAAAATTATGTCATCAATATACACAACCACTATTAAGATTTGATCTTTATCAAATTTAAAGTAGATATTACTATATTTGATGCATTTACTGAACCCTTGTTGTATCAAGTATCTATCCAAACTTGCATACCAAGCTCTGGGAGCTTGCTTCAACCCATACAATGTCTTCTTCAATCTGCAGACCATATTAGGTTTATCTGACAATTGAAATCCTTTTGTTTGTTCCATGTCAACTTATTCTTCCAACTCTCCATTAAATAAAGTAGACTTCACATCAATTTGATAAACTTTAAAGTCCATATGTGCTTCAAAAGCCAAAAACATCCTTATTGCTTCCATTCTAGCCACTGGAGAAAATGCCTCCACAAAGTCTATTCCTTCAACTTGTGCGTAGCCCTTACACACAAGCCTTGCCTTATTTCTTACCACTTCTCTATTCTCATTCAGCTTGTTTCTAAATATCCACTTAGTACCAATATTGTTTTTGTTTTCAGGTCTAGGAACAAGTTCCCAATTCTGAATCTTCTCAATTTGCATAAGTTTGTATTTCATTGCTTTCATCCAATGTTCATCTTTGCATGCCTCACTCACTATTTTAGGTTCAAATTTAGAATGTAAACACAGATTTACCTCTACTTCAACAACTCTTCTTCTTGTCAACAGACCTTTGCTTTTATCTCCAATGATCTATTCTTTAGAATGATTTATCTGTACATACTTAGGGGTCTTTTCTGGAGCTTCTTCCTCTTCATTCTATAGTTCTTTTTCCTTAGATTTTTTTTCTTCTTCTCTTCCGAAAGTAGGTTCATCTAACTCATATCCATCTATTACCACTGAATTCCTCAAATCTTCATCAACCTTGACACTTGCACTTTCAACAATCCTTCTCAATATTTATTGTAACATCTGTAAGGTTTTATTTTAGTAGAATATCCAAGGAAGATACCTTCATCAAACCTTGCATCAAGGTTTCCTAAGTTTTCGTCATCTCTTCTGATATAGAATTTTCTTCCAAATACTCTAAAGTACTTTATAGTAGGAATTATTTTGTACCACAACTCATAGGGAGTCTTTGTGTTGTTAGCTCTTCCTTGAACTCTGTTAAGTATGTAAACAACATTATGAATTGCTTCTCACTAGTAGGCTTCCGATAGGTTAGCTTCTTCAACAGTCCCATTTTTCCTTTCAACTACTCTATTTTGTTGAGAAGTCCTAGGGGAAGACAAGTACCTTTTTATGCCATGATTCTCACAAAACATGTTAAATTCATTGGACATGAACTCTACATCTCTATCAGATCTCAAGCATTTTATCTTCAAATCCATCTCATTTTCAATCATAACTTTGAATGCTTTAAGTCTATCTAGGGCATCAAATTTTTCTTTAAGAAAAGTAACCTATGTCATTCTAGAGTAATCATCAATCAAAATCATGAGATACCTGTCACCTTGAATACTTCTCACTCTTGTAGACCACAAAGGTCAGTGTGTACCAATTCCAACAATCCAGTAGAAGATTGTTCTTTTCCCTTGAAACTACTTCTAGTTTGTTTTCCAAATTGATAATCTCTACAAACAACATTGATAGGCTTTGTAATCCTTGATAGATCTGTCATTTCTTGAACTAAACTGATTCTAACTAGGTTATCAAATTTGATGTGATACATTCTCCTGTTCCATAACCAACTATCATTAATTTGAGTCATAAAATAGAGACCATCAACACCCTTGAGCTAATAGATATTTCCATTTGTCCTCTTTCCAACAACAATCATAGTTTCAAACCCTTTTATGATCTCACATCCATCATCCTGAAACATAAGATTGTATCCTTTTCTACACATTTTTTGAACACTCAAGAGGTTATGCCTTAAACCTTTTACTTAGTAAACATCTTCAATATTATGCTTGCCATAAAAAATTGATTGAACCTATTCCAAAAATCTTAGCACTTGAATCATCTCCAAATTTAACAGGTCCTCCATCATATTTTTTAAGTTTAAAAAACTTACTCTTGTCTCCAGTCATATTATATGAGCAACCACTATCAATAACCCAATAGTTCTTATCTTATCTAACATGAAAAACATATACCAAAGTACCTCCAGTTTTATCCCTTTTCTTTGAAACAATTTCCTTCACACAACTTAGCAGAACTAGATTAATATTTTAAAGCCATGAACAAGCATTCATTATCATCAAAATCTCCATAATTAGAGCCATCATCATAAATACCAACATTTTCTCTAACATAATAGTTTTTTTATTATCATTTTTCCTTTGTTTTCCTTGTTCTTATTGTTCACAACTCTATTTGGACATCTCAAAGCATAATGGCCTATATTTCTACAATTGAAACATTTGAAAGGTAATTTACCTTTGTACTTACTAGTTCCCTTTTTCATTCTTCTTACAAAGTTAGCTTCCACATTATCAAGATCATCTCCATCTGAATCTTCAACTTTTCATGATTTTCCAGTCTTGAAAGTAGTCTCCACTTTTGCACCATTTTTCAAACTAATTTTTCTCATTTCAAATGAATTTAGTGTGCCAAACAACTGATCTCTTGTGTGGGTATTAAATTTTGCAACTTCCTCAATAGAAAAAACCTTTTCACTATAGGAATCAGGAAGAGTTCTAAGAATTTTCTTTACCACTTTAGGTTCTTTGACTTGTGCACCAATACCTCTCATAGCACTTACTAGTTCATCAACCGTTTGCATGTAACTTGTAATTGTTTCATCTTCAGTCATTCATAAAGTACCAAATTGTGTCTTCAAATTCTACAACTTAGCTTGTTTAACCTTGTCATCTCCTTCATAAATACTTTCTAGCTTATCCCAAACTTTAGCAATTTTCAGATCCATGACTTCCACTAATTCAATAGTTGCAAGACTATTCAAAAGAACAAACCTTGCCTTACCATCTATTTCATAGGCCTTGATTTCATCACTTGTGCTTGATCAACTTGTAGGAATGTTATATACAACCTTAATTTCCATAGTGACATCAAATCTAAGGTAAATCAAATAGTCTTCCATGTTCACTTTCTAGAATGCATAGTTTGTGCCATCAAACATAGGGATCTCCTTGCTCGCCATCCTAGATCTACCTCAAGTAGTTAATATTTTCTCCAAGGAACCTTGCTCTGATACCAATTGTTGAATGGGAAAGAAAAATGAGAGGGGGGGATGAATCGGTTGTGCCAAATTAAAACATCAAAACCCACCCTCAACAATAATTAGATCCACAAGCATTCATTAAAACCTTAATCTGTTATAATATTTAAACATGAAAAGTAGATAACATAAAATGAAACAACCAACACCATACACAAGAGAACACCATATTTGTGTGGAAAACCCTAGAAGGGAAAAACTACGATGAGGATTAGCTCACAATATAAGTAATTGCAAAATCAATACAAGGAGGTTCATTGCTAGAATATGATGCATTGTCGAAAAAGGCTCAAAACCTAGGCTCATTGTTGGAATAGAAAGAAGAAAGAAGATAGAATGTTACATAAAGAACACAATCTCAATGCAACAAAGAATCCACCACAACAACTTCAACCACACTTGTAGTCTTCAATAGATTAAGATACCTCAACTCAATGCATTCAACAATCTTGCATTATAGCTTGCACTGCATTTCACACTTCTACACTTAATTTCACATGACAACACAAAATTCTATTCCACACACCATCTCACATCAAATCGCCTTGCATTTATACCATCTACAACTTGGAAAACATCTTCAATTTGGCTACACACACCTTACACTTTATAAATTCAAAATAGGTTGGCACTAAGCATTCTTGTGTTGTATAGGAATGAAAGTGGACCAATACAAAGATTAATTTGGACCCAAGTCAACTCTTACATGCCATGCTATGCCTTCATTAATACTTGAATGTCTTTGAATGTAGTGTAAACACCAGGTCAGTCATTACCCATGCAAACACCATTAAACTTTGAATTACATTCTTCC
>VDFB02141603.1:0-24329 GCA_007258455.2 Sequoia sempervirens
GACTCATGGATGAGTCTTCACCCTAGGAGCCATTAGAGGGAAATCCTTATTTTTCTTAGAGGGTTAGAAACAAAGGGAATTATTACATTTAGATTATGATATAACACTCACTAAGTGTGGTAAAGGCTACCATTCTGAATATTGACTGACTATTTCAGGTCTTTGAACAAATCAATCTCCACATAGACCTATTTTGAGTTTGATCCTAACAAAAATGGTTTGGTTCAACACAAATAGCCTTCCCTAGGGAAGAGACAATGATGTGCACAAAGTACCAACAAGACAAGGGGAGAAAAAGAAATTCAAGCCATACAAGCACATGAAGCTTTTTGTCATCTGATTGGAAATTCTCAATTCCACAATTGAAAACCCAACAATGAAGCCTAGAGATACCAAGGGCCATGATGTAAAATAGCTTGGACATGACTGAATTTAGTAAAGAGAAAAAGGAAAAACCCCTTAGAGAGGTTTTGAGCACCCTCTAAATGGATCCCATGCAAGGCCCAAGATTTGGCCAACCATTCCTTAAGCATGCTCTTAGGGGGATTTCTCCCTACAAAGTAACAAACAAGAGTATTTTATTCTAGCCATTGACAAGCACTACCAAATTCAAGTATGGGAAGAACCATATCCACTAGATATTCAGAAGATGTACCTCGTGGAATACCTTTGACACACATTTCATGGGATGATATGTTAAAAGAATGAGGAATTTGTCTTGCAACATGAGCATGAGGGATAAATGCATTGCAATTCAGTATTGTCATTGATGTCAACATTATGTTCTAGTATGAAGACCGTTGTGTAGATTAGTTTGAATGGCTTGGGAATGCATGTTTTAAAATAGTAATATATTGGATATTTGTAATAATTTTTTTTTTATGAAGACATGTGAAAGAGGAATTGACGAAGTGTCAATATAGGTATTCCAATGAATAGGACATCTAGTTTTTGGGTCCGCATCGGTCTGCTATATAAGTTCTTTCCCTATTATTTTAATATAATTTTGATGATTGTTAGAAGAGTCTAAATCTAGAATTTCATATTCTGTTGGATCTTGGTGTTGAAGTTATGAGTGTCAATGTATCGGCTTCGTAGTAACAAGTGTTTTCTAGTTCAATGCATAGGTTTTTTTGAATCCACACTTCTCCATAAATGGGAATCTAGCTTTGCAATTTTTGGAAATGATGACAAGTTTCAATAGTGTGTACATTCCAAATAGCATAGAATTTGGAGGTCCACATGTCCAAATTTAGGTGTAGAGTTGGAAAACTTTATTATTAGGTCATTACTAGTGCCAACCTAATGAATTTCATGTATTACAGAGGCTAAATATGTATTAATCCATTATGTAGGTGTTATTTTGGGTCCATATCGACCTCCTTCGAGTTATTATGAGTTTTAAATCTTGGTGCAAAGCATGCATGTATGGATCTTGAGCTGACAAGTTATATTTTGATTAGGCCAACCTAATTTATATTGTAGGTATATGTGAATGAATCAAATAAATATGTAAGATCTTTTTCGATATTTTAAAAATGAGTGCTAAGAGCTTTGTGGATGTGAGTTGTGCAAATATAAGATGAATGTAGAGTAGAGAAAAGTACTAATTCAGATATAAGTATGAAGTGTCTGAAGTATATTGAGTTTCAATGGAATTGTACACTAGCATGTTGTAGATGACCTAGACTCACCCTATCCAAGAAGTTGAGTCCACTTTTTGGCCAAAAAGTGGAAATGTTTTTCCTAATTTTTGGAATTTTTCACATTTGACCTAAAAATTTGAAGCACTTAAAGATTGAATCATAAAAAAAAGGTTAGTAATATGAAATTTAGTACTCAGAATCTAGTTTCCAAATATATAATTTCTTTTAATACCTAGATGATACAAATTGATTTTCAATAGGCATGTGTACATCAAGCATAAGTAAAACCAAAATTATCATTTTTTGATTTTTTTTTCCAAATTGAAAAGAATTGTTTGAATATTGTTGGCATATAATTTGTTTTTAAAAAAATGTACAAAATAAAAAAGTTATTAAAAAAATAAGAAAACATGTTATTTTCAGTTTAGGGACTAGTTTCATAAAAAAATATTTGAAAAATAGAAAAATTAATCCAATTATGAAAAGTAATTACATATTTGAAATCTATGCAATCTCATGTATAATGGGTTTTTAATTTCACAAAATAATTTTGAAAACAAACTGTCAACCATATTGACATAGTCAATTTTTCTCTCAACACTATCATAACCTTGAACTTGTACATCTAAGGCTAAGGGTTGGGTTACTATAATGTTACAAAAGCACCTAGGAGAAATTTCACATTTTAGAATTTTCCTAGCATTTATTGCACCTAAACACATTTGTGATAAAGAGCTTGATGGGTTAGAATTTCACGATTCCAACTCCATGAGTTCTAATGATGAAGCAACAACAATACACTGTCCTATTTCCTAAAAACTAACATTCTAGACACCTGTGTGGCACACAAACACGTGATGTGCTAGTGTCCTAACAGTTTTTCAAGTTTGAAACATGGAATATCGAAATCTTCACTCAATACATGCATCTTTGTTGTCAAATTCCTAAGTGTAATGGCTCCTTCTACCTTTGCATACAACAAAAACTCCCTTTTTCTTCTCATTTTGGGAGGTTCTCTATCATTCAATCACTTCTCTTCTCAATCTTAGCCTCTTCTACTCTTTTTAAAATCACTTCTACAAGTGTAGCTCTACTAGACTAAGGTCCCTCCAATATCCAAAGCTCTCTTCGAAGCATTCAACCGTGTGTTTGTGCATTCAAGAGGGGGCCAAGGACTATTGGTAATTCTCTCTTACTCTTATCTATTTGTAAATAGATTAGATCATTTTGTTCATTTTCTATTTTATGGTGTGGGCCTCCTCAAGAAGGCATTGCTTTCACCGTGCTTCCTTCTGTCTATTTCATTTACTCTCTTCTATCTAGTTTTTCGTGGAGGTGGGAAGACAAAAATAGGGGTTTGACTGTGGTAAGCCCTGAAACAACACCAACATTTTTCCCATTCATTTTGTGTGTAGGTTTCCAAAATGGATCTTGGACGAAGGTTTTGAATGTTTGGCCATTTGTGAGCCCTCTTTTAGCTCTCCTTTGTACTTTTTCTTATTTTTTGCTTTCTACTTAGTTATTTTATTACTACTTAGTTATTTTATTGAACAGACCTCATATTTATGTTAGATAGTGGGGTTCTAGTTATTTTATACAAGTTTTGAGCTCTCTATTTACCTAGGATACAAAAACGTCCTTCAGACTCTACTGTGTTGCAATGGCATCCTAATACCGCACTGTATTCCATTGGCCAAGAGCTCCTCCTTTTGTGGTTGGAATCTTGAAACCTTTCTCTCTCAAATTCTAAAGTATTCTTTCATGATAATTATTTTATGTGTAGTTTCTTTGCAATTTCATCATTAAACAATATTGAGGTGGTTAAGGGTAGTTCATTTCCTGGGATTCTCTTGAGAATGAAGAGACTCATGAGCATAAAATCCCCCTTATCTCACATTTTGGTGGACCTCACGTGAACCATATTGAGTCTTTTTCTACAATGTTTTAGTGTTTATGATAATTCTTTCTCTAAGGAAGATCTTGATATGTTGGATGATGCTCTAGATGACTTCTTAGAAGCATCTTCCTCTATCTATAAGTCTTCTAAACAAACTTCTTCTTCACAAGATGAAGAGTCGGTGAACATTGTTGTAGTCTCCATGGCTTCTCCAAGTCCTAAGAGACCCATTGTTTACTTAACTCTGGATAGCCCCTCTCCTAAGAGGATCCATTTTATCTATGGAGTTCCATATCATAATGATTCATCAGATGTATATTCAAGGTTTATGAATGCTACAAATTCTACTTCTCATCATTTTGTTGGGCACACATTTAATACAAGGAGAAATAAGCAAAATTTGAATCAACAACCTTCTATTTCTACACCTCATCCTACTTAAGTTCCTACTTCTTTACCACCTTCTCAACCAAGTCTTCCTTCAGCACCTAAGCCTGTGACTAAATCACCTAGAGATTATGATCTTTTCAAGCAACTTCATGCTAGTTTGACTAAGATCTTACTTTGGTATTCTTTTAGACAGCTTTAGTTTATCAAGGTATGCTTTAGGAATCCTTGCAAAATATCCTCTTTCATTCCTCCGAGAGCGTGATATTTCTTTGATTTTTCCTCTCTTGGAGACATTAGAAATGATGTTCCCTAAGAAGAGACCTTACATGAACTAAGTGAAATCCCTTTGAGTGTACCTTACACTATATTGAATTTACAATAACTATTATATGGCCACCTTGCATAACAAAAACTTTCCTATGGAGCCATATTGTTTGTTCATGGGTATCAAGCATACAAAGTTTTTCTTGCCTCATGAATCTTGTCATCATGTTGTATGGCACCTTATCAAAGTTATCAGGAGGTATAGCTTTGGTATGGTTGTACGTAAGGGAGCTGAATTTAGGTGTGACATTCCCATAGCCACTTGCTTGTGTGTGTCAGTGCATACCATCCACATGCATATGTGTCTCACCTCTCAAGGGGATCACCTAGTTGATGGCCTAAGGTTCCACTAGTCCTTGTGTGCATGCATTTGGTTTGCATAGTAGACATCATATTCCACTTGTAAGCCTTTTTTTTTGGATACTCACCCAACAAACAACCTAAAGTTCTATTGCCTTAGAGTGAGCATGAATTTTAAATAAACAAGCTTAGATCTAATCCACAATGTGCAAGATAAACATTTGAAGCTTGATCCACCCGTTCCTTCTTTTCCTTTCATCTTGATGTCTTTGACATTGAATGTTTGTGTATCTTGTTTTGATGCAGATCATAAACCTTGTGTGTGTCCCTTTGTGCTTATGTTGGTTTGATGTAGGATCTTGGATCCTAGGGGCTTGGCCACCTCCTTTGATCTTTTCCATCATATTTCATCTACATTAGTACACTTTTACCCCTCTTGAATGTCTACTTCAGTCACACATGCATTTTGTTTGCATAGTAGAAATCGTATTCCACTTGTAAGCCTTTTTCTTTGTATACTCACCTAGCAAACAACCTAAAGTTATATTTCCTTAGAGTGAGCATGAATTTTAAATAAACAATCTTAGATCTAATCCACAATGTGTGGGATAAACATTTGAAGCTTGATCCACCTGTTCCTTCTATTCCTTTCATCTTGATGTCTTTGATATTGCATGTTTATGTATCTTGTTTTGATGCAGATCATAAACCTTGTGTGCGTCCCTTTGTGCTTATGTTGGTTTGATGTCAGATCTTGGATCCTAGGGGCTTGGCCACCTCCTTTGATCTTTTCCATCCTATTTCATCTACATTAGTACACTTGGACCCCTCTTGAATGTCTACTTCAGTCTAAGTTTGAAGCAAGTTCCTCCTCTCCTTAATTTAGTGTTGTAAAGTTCCTCCTCTCCTTAATTTAGTGTTGTAAAGTGTATTTATTTACACCTTCACATTAAGTTTTGGGCCATCTTGCATTTGTGACCTTCATATCATCATTAATAGACCACTAAGACCCTTTATTTTGTATGCCAAGGCTTATTTCAATTAAGATCCTGACATAATCAACAAAAACACTCAATACCTTAACCCCCTTATATTTCCACTTCCCAAAAAGGCCTAGTGGGACCCATATGCCACTATGGGTGTATGAGTCCTACCTAGATGGGACCTATATGCCACCTTGGGCATATGAGTCCCATTTGGCCCTTTTTTAGGGTTTTGAGTGGGAAATTAGGGTTTTGGATTAAAATTTCATGGATTTTGGGATTTGGGATCTTATAAATGGTAAGTTAGATGGAATTCCTATATAAAAAAGGTTTCAAATCATTATTTCACCTAATAATTCATAATATCTACTAAGAAATCAAGATTCAAGCATCCTAAGACTTCACAAGAGTATTATTAAACATTCCAGATCATTTCTAAGGAATTCAAGGGCAGATTTCTTTATTATTTGTTAGAGAAATTCAAGATCCATTATCATGTCAAGGGAATAACGCATCAAGAATGTTGTTGAGCTAGTGTTGTTATGTAGCATTTTTATTTTGTATTTATGTTTTATACTTTATGTCATATAGTTAGGTTTTCATATTGCATTCATCTCTTTCTTTCCAAGCCTTTACTTGGTGGTGAACCCCCTTTTAGTCTTTAATCACAACCCTAGGACACCTTATTGTAGATGTCTTTCCCTCATTCCATCCCTTAATTAAGATATCTAAGGTATGCTTGAATGTAACTTGTGGGAAATTGGTTCTTCTATGTCGTAAAACATAAAATGACAATTTTCAACATTTCACTAGGATTGCCACCGATCTTGGTCACACTATCCCTTTAGGAGGAAACACATTTTTGGGTACTCAAAACACAAACCTTCCCCAAAACATAACTTAGACACCAAAATCTAGTGCCCCAACTCATTCCTCCACCACTATTCTATAATACCATTATATCCTCAACATTTTGAGTGCAACCATCTTCATCCATCACCACAAGTACCCAAAGTGTTCCCAACATTACACAAGTAAATGTGAACCGAGTGCCTCAAGTGGGATGACAAGGGAAATTTAACACCCTCACACAAGGTCAACCCTTAACTAGTGGCTCCAACATCCCATTGACACATCAAAACAAGTGGTTACCCAAACTACTAAATTCATTCCACAAAACACATCAACCCCATCTATCATCAATCTAAACAAAAACAACACATTGATTACAAACCTCATCAACCAAGGTAGTACCTTGGTCCCACATCAAACACAAGGAAACCCTCAATACATCAGTCAAGGGAGCCCTTCTAATCAATTGATCCAAGGTCAGAATGTGCCATTGATATTGCAATACCAAATGGCATCATCATCATCTTTACCATGGGTTCCCCAAAAAATACAAAATCAAATGGGGCCTCAACCTTACATTCATCCATCTCAATCTACTATATTATAAGGAATGCTAAACAAAAAAAACCTACAACCATCTCAAATCAATTCACAACCTATGATCACCCAAAATCCATCCCAACATACAAAACTTTCCACTTGCAAGTGTAGGAAGATCATGCTTTATCTTTGTAACAAGCATAGTAGGCTTACCAACAAAAATTGCAAGTACAACAATATCAATCTCAAGCATTGCAACAACAATCCCAACAACAAGCGTTGCAAGCACAACAAGCTTATCAAAAAGTGTTGTAATAGAAACAAGCCCTTGAAGAACAAGCCTTATAATAGCAACAAGCCCAACAACAGGCCTTAATCACACAACAACAACAACAAGCCCAACAATAAGCCTTGGTTTCCCAACAAAAATTTCTTGCATAACAACAACAACAAGGTTTATACTACAATCCCCAACAAAACATCATCAATCCAAATATGGTAGGAGCATATACACCTTTGCCACCATCACCTTCACAATATCAAACACAACCCTACACACTATACAACACCCCATCATATCAAAATCCCACTTACAATTCATTCACCATCCCTCAATATGCAACATATGCTCCTCCACCAAATCCACAAGATGATATGCCATTGCAGCTCAAGTCACTCATGCAATAGATCCAGGACATTCAAATGGGAAAAATGAAGAAGCCCCATATTAAACAAAACTTGTGTCCATACCTATTCGCTAGAAACATTGCAATGGTACCTTTCCCACCCAATTTTAATGTCCCTAAGTTTTATATATATAAAGGGAGGGTAAATCCTATGGAGCACCTCAAATAATTCCTACTTGATGCATCTATTTCCATACAATTTGGTGTGCCCCGCAATCAATTAGTTCTCACAGTTTCCTCCAAGTATCAAAATCTTCCAAGAAATCATTAATAGGTTCATAGACCACTTCTCCTTCAATCTTGACATGGATGTAATATTAGAGGATTTGTACACACTCAAGAGAAACAAAGGAGAATCCTTTTCTAATTTCTTACAAAGGTGGAGGAAAAGAGCTACTAAAAGAAAGTGGGTCATTCTTGATGAGCAACAGGTGCGGATTATCATAGAAAATGTTGATCCAGAGCTATCCTTCAACTTAAAGATGAATGTATCACCACTTATGATGAGGTTGTCCCTAGGGACCTCAACATTGAGAGACCCCTAATCTCACAGGGAAACACACAAGCATATAGAGACAACTGCCCATCAACCTGTTCTAATGGTGTTAAAGTACAAAGCTATGTCACACTTTTGTAAAAGAAACAACCAACACTAATCCAACTTTTAAACTTGAATCACTAAAAAGTGATATATATGTTTTGAATTTTGAAATGATGTAAACTAATAAAATAATTATTTTTTAATATATTTTATGTTTGTATTTTTTTGAAAAAATTAAAAATTATTTGAATGTAGTTTTTTAATAAATTAGCACTATAATTTAGATGTTGATAAAATGCTGAAAAATGAAGTTACATGAGATGTCAATCTTTATATAGTAAATTTTATGTTTTTCCTTCAATTTTTTTTTTGTGTATTTATAACTTGAAGCTTTAGGGAATGGATATATTTTTTTCCAACTTTGATAACTTGTATATATTTTTCAATAAATATTAAAATGTGTGTGTATTAAAACTTAGTTGTTTCCAATCGACATCAACTTTCATATTAATTATTTATCTAAAATAGAAAAAAATTATACTATCTTGATATAGATTCTTGTATCTAGGGCATCATATTTTTTTCAAAATTTTTTAATAAGTTTGACTATTTTTCCTTTCCATGGTAATGAACCTAATGTTTTGTGTCGATAACCTACATTTAGTAAAAAATAAAAGGAAAATATAAAAAATAATTAAACTATTAAAATATATAATTTTTTAAAAACTAAACTTATGGATCTACAAAAGGGTATTTTTATATTTTAGAAAAAAAATATATACATAAGTAGAAGTTGTTGAAACATCAAGTTTTTCAAATAATTTTATTTTTTCGATAAATTGGACTCAAAGTGGTTCTAAATATGCATTTAGCCAACAATTTTAGTTGGAAAATTTGTGCACATATATAACTTAGCTAGAATGAATCTTACAAGATCATATATTTGACCAAAATTACTTTTTAGTTAAAAATACTTAAATTCACTTGTGTTGATCAGTTGGCTAAAATTGTGACACAACTTTGTCCTAATACCTAATGACAAGCCTTACATCTAGGCTAAGAACAATAATGTCATAAATGATGGTATCATGGATGCTAAAGTCATCATAAGTGCTCTTGGGAAAAACAACAATCAACCAACCAATGCACAATAAATTTTACAACAAACCACACCACCACCACAAAATAACCAAATAAATAACACCAAAACTCAACAAAGAAGGCCCCCCAATAGGAATGAATACCCAAAACATAAATACACACCATTGGGGGAACCTATTGAATTTTTCATGCATAAATTGGTATATAAAAACATGATTACACTCCCAAATTTCTAAAACTATCAAGAGCCTCAAGATAAATCACCTTGGTATAACAAAAAGGATCTTTGCAACTTTCATAAAATCAAAGGACATAAAACATCAAACTGTATGAAGCTCAAAAATGTTATCCAATACCTCATCAAAAATGGAGATGTAACTATTCATGTACCAGTAGGTAACCAAGACGTCAAGATATACAAGAACTATATGCCAGATCACAATAGAGGAAATGACAATGGAAAAGGGGAAAATTAAAGTAATGTAGGACATGTCTATTCCAATGTGGTAACCTCTTGTGACAATGTTGTAACATTCATCACAATCAAAGGACCTATTATGGACTCTGGAGTCACTAGATGATGTGAAAAGGTTACAATCCCAGAGCTTCATCTCAACCTACCAAAGAACCTACTTTTCTGACATCAAAACCTAGTAACCATAGTCACCTCAACCAGCTAAATAGAACCCCTACATAGATCTCTATCCTAGAATTATTAAAGCTATCCCCTATACATAGGGATATACTACAAAAGGATTTATTAGCTTCCTCTATCCCTAAGAATATTGACATAGAGAAGTTTGTAGCTATGACAGGGAACATCACTACCCCCCATCTTCACACCTTCTTGGAACATGACCTACCCACACAACCATCTCACAATTGCGCTTTACACCTTGAGTCATTGTTCACAAGAATAAGGTTAAAAGAGTCTTAGTAGATAAAGGTTTTGGTTGAAATATTTGCACCCTTCATTTGGTCAAGAACTTGAGTTATTCAAAGGATGTTATTGAAAAGATACAGTACAACCATAAGGTCATACGACATTCAAGAAAGGTGTCAGAAGGTATCATCAAGATACCCATCCATGTGGGACTCGTCATTTATAAGACCACATGCCAAGTGCTAAATATTGACCTCCCCTACAACATCTTGCTTGGTTGACCATGGATTCATGCCATACAAGCTATAGCTTCTACCTATCACCAATGTGTCAAATTTTCTTTTGAGGATAAAGAAGTTACTATCCATTGAGATCTTGAGCCATTCTACCATTGCAAGAACCTTGAGGCCAAGTTCTATAAGGTCCCCTAGATACCAAAGAATGATGAAGGGCCTACATCCTCCTCCTCATATGTTGGCCCATCTTCCCTTGCATCTACCTCCAAATATAAAACACCCATTGTGCAGAACATACCTAAAATCAAGGTAGTAATCAAGGATGAAAGTTGTGGGGATTATAAACTAAAAAAGGAAACTTTGTGTTCAGAGAGCTACCTCTTTCCCCTAAATCCCATGGAGAAACCACATCTATCAACAAAGTGGTCCTAAAACATTAAATCTTGCATCTACCACTTTCACCAAGTGGGGGGGCTTGAACAAAGAGGATGTCAATGAGGAAGATGTATCTAAACTATTCTATTAAGACAACCTACCCATGCCCATTCTTCCCATGGATGATGATAATAAATTATTATATTTATTGATGGGATGGGGGTACAACAAGAATGACAAGCTAGGAAAAAATGCAATGGTTTACTAGAACTTATTGTTCTTGAGAAACGTCCAATGAATATTGGCTTAGGATGTACTACTAGCAAGGTTACCCTTATTGGAAAAGGTACTTTTGATAAATGGGATGAGGCTTCCTCTTGGTTACCAACATCATGTGATACTACCCTAGATTACTTTCCCCTTGGTGTTGTTGACTTATTTATGATAACTCTCTCTTTATGATATCCACAACATCTTTCACCCCAAATGGCCAAACCACTGAACTAAGCCTAATATACACCCAACTCATTGATTAGGATCAACGAGAACCACCAATTCTAAAAATATTCAAAAAAATGAAGCAATATTAGAATTCATGGGGCTTTGTGGCAACTTACAATGTGGGGATCAAAAAGCAGGATTTGATATAGAGCTAGACATGTAGGTGTACTATAGGGAGATGATTGAATCCCTCAGACACAAAATTGACAACATTAGAATAATATGTAGATTTTTAAGTGAAAACCACATCATGGCACTTTCAAATCACAAAATAGTAAAAATAAAGGATGTATCTGAAGGTGAAAATCTCTTGGAGGTGCCCAAGGATGAGGTGAAAAATCTCCCCCTTAGTGCAATGCATCCAAAAAAATTAGTAGTACTGGCAAAAAAAGCTACTCCAGTGAATGTAGGCACAAAAGAGGCACCAAAGATAACCTTTTATGCCAAATCATTATTAGATGAAGAACAAAAAAACTTAGTAGCATTCTTGAAAGAGAGAAGAGAAAAATTCACATGGTCATACATGAATATGTCGAGTCTCAATTTCCTAAAGTGGTTGTATGTCAGTTAGCAGTCTATCCTAAAGCCAAACTAGTGAAATAGAAAATGAAAAAGATGTGCCCACATATAGCACTCCCTATTAAACTAGAGTTACAAAAGCTCCTTGATGTCAGATTTATCTGAATCAATATTGACTATCCTAAGTGGGTTTCAAACCTAGTACTATTTTCCAAACCCATTGGGGGCATCAAAATATTCACAGATTTTAGGGACTTGAATAAAGCATGTCCAAAGGATGATTTCCCTCTTCCCAACATCGACATCATTGTTGATTTAACAAAAGGACATGAAATGTTATCACTCATGGATGGATTTTTAGGCTATAACCAAATCATGATCACCAAGGAGTATGAACATAAAACTACATTCATTTGTCCATGGGGAACATATTGTTGGAACATGATGCCATTTGGACTAAAGAATGTTGGAGCAACCTATCAAAGGGAAATGACCCTAATCTTTCATGATATGATCCATAAAATAGTCAAAGATTATGTAGATTATATTTTGGCCAAATTGAAAAAAAGGAAGGAGCACATAGAGGTATTGGGACATATCTTCACAAGCTTGAAGTGTATAAGCTATGAATGAATCCAAAAAAGTGTGTCTTTGGGGTTACATTAGGTAAGCTTCTTGGCTACATCGTGTCACAAAGAGGGATAGAGATAGATCTAGAAAAAGTGAAAGCAATATTAGACATGGAGCCATCACAAACATTGAAATAGATGAGAGGGTTACAAGGAAGGCTACAATCTATTCTAGGAGATTCATAGTGTAGCTATTGGACAAAATCCACCCTTTCTCGCATCTTCTCCATAAAGGTATAACATATAAGTTGAGAAATGTGATAAATCCTTTCATCAAATCAAAGACTACCTATTATCACCTCTAGTTCACATGTCATTGATACCAAACAAGCCATTGATCCTATACATTCCAGCTACATTAGCAGCACTAGTTGCTCTTCTAGCCCAACATGATGAAATGGGAAAATAAAGAGCCATCTATTACATCAGCATGACCTTGGTTGGATATGAAATGAATTACTTATCTATTGAGAAAGAATTCCTAGCAGTGGTCTATGATTCACAAAAATTTAGGCATTACATACTTTCACACCAAATCAACCTTATTGCTAAGATTGACCCATTGAAATATTTGTTATCTAAAGAAACTCTCATTGGGCGAATGGCCAAATGGGTAATGATCTTGACAAAGTTTGACATAGAGTATGTGGAGCACAAGTCTATTAAAGGAAAAGTAATTGCATACCAACTAGTAGAAGAACCCATTTATTTAGAGAATCCTTTGATATCTCAATTCCCTAATGAATCAATATTTCTCCTCAATGAAACAGGTGAATGGAAAATTTACTTCGATGGATCATATACCCAACACAGATCAAGAGCAGGCATTCTCTTTATCACCCCTCAAGGTGATTCTATTCCAAAATCATGCTAATTTTCATTTCCATGTACGAACAATATCGCTAAGTATGAAGCCCTTATAATAGGTATAAGAATAATAGTCCAATGGTAGATACAAGAGTTAAAATTCTATGGGGACTCACAATTGACTGTTAACCAAGTCAATGATGACTACCAAACCAAGGATGATAAACTCACTCCTTATGAGAAGATGGTAGAAACCCTAAAGGATTTCTTCATCGATATAACCTTTGAGAAGATACCTCATGTAAACAATCAAACAATAGATGCCATGGTGACAATTGGGTCTTTGTTAGACATTCCACACAATGTCCTTCAATGTGAATTCTCAGTAGAATAGCTTCTCATACCGACTTTCAAAATTCCTGAATCTAAATTTGTGTGTGTAATAGTTGGTCCTAGTTCCCCATGGTATCATGATATATCCACCTATCTTAGTATAGGTACCCTCCCATCTAATATCACCTCTAACCTAAAGAAAACCTTCATTAAAAAGGCATCTCAATTTATCATCTTAGGTAATACCTTATACCATATAATTATTGAGGGTATATTTCTATGGTGTCTCAACTAGGAGGAACCTTTAACCACCTTAACATAAGTATGGGTATGTACAAAATCATCATGGAAAAAATAGGCCCTCAAGTGAAGATGAAAATTCAAAAAATAAGAGTTAGGAAACTTGATGTAAAAATTTGAATAAGTTATCTATATTATTTCAAAATATCTATGAATATAATCTATAGCAAATTGAATGTAGTTTCTAAACTACTAGGTTTATTTTAAAAAGTATAAATCTATTTGGAAAAAAATTGAAATTTCAATGTAGAAGTACTTAAATTTCACCGAAAAAATAAGAAGTGGGTGTTTGTCTGACCATCCTACCCACAATTAAATGATAATTTTTTTATAAGATTTTATATATAAGAAAAAGACTCATGTCACTATGTGATGCATATTTTTTTGTAATTTTTTTCCAAGTAAATAATTAATTATGATTTTTTTATTACAACGTTTAAAAAATATAAAAACTCGTATGTCTAACCACCTTAACTTGGTCAAAAATTCATGAAATTCAATTCTTTTTTTTTAATCCTATATTATGCGAAGCATAGAATTTGACGCATGTTTCGGATTAAAAAAATGTGATACCATTTGAAAGATATAGATGTTTTTCAATTAGCCTATCAATTAGGACTTTGTCATAATTGAAATAGAAAATGAATAATAATTATTTATTAAATTCAAAGTAAAGCATAATTTATATTGGTGGAAAGTTGAGAATCTCATTTAAAAACCCTTTTCATTTCATCAATTTTGGGTAAAAAAAAGTCGTTAGCCACATTGGCCATCATATCACTTACATATCGCCACTTGTTGGTCCATCATGATCCTACACATACCCATACACAAAGGCATATGTTGTTCCTATTCTAGTGGTATGACCTTATCCAAGAAACTATTGAGGATGGGGTATTACTAGCCAATCATGGAAATAGAGTCTCATCAGTATGTGTAGAAATGTGTCCACTATTGGTAGCATGGACACCTTATCCATGCTCCATCTCTGGATTTACAAAAAATGGTTAGACCTTGGCCTTTCTCGTAGTAGGGGCTTGAGCTCATTAGAAATATTACCCCCTCATCTAATGGCTACAAATTCATCATCACAACCATTGAATACTTTACTAAGTGGGTGGAAGCTATTCCTATGACTTATATAATAGGGAAGCAAATCGCCAAGTTTAACCTGAATTACATTATTTGTCACTATGGTGTTCTACAAGCCCTTATCTCAGATAACAAAACACCCTTCAAGAATCAATATCTAAGAGATCTATGCCAATGATTTAACATCCAACATTGGTTCTCCACTCCCTATTACCTCCATGGCAATGGTCAAGCGAATTCGATAAACAAGACCATTCTAAAAATACTCCAGAAGATGGGGGCTTATAGAACCAATATATGTACACCTATAGGTGCAACCCCTTTCTCCTTGGTCTATGGATCAAAGGCCATCCCACCTAATCAGATTAAGCTTCCCTCACTATGAGTGTCACTATAAAATCTGGTCACTGATGAAGAATATAGAGTATCTTAGTTGAGTGAATTAGAATTATTGGATGAGCATCATCTTGATGCCCTAAATCATTTTCAAGAATATAAAAAGCTGACTAAAATGAAGCCACAACAAGAACATCAAGATTTGATATTTCTAGGTGGCGGATCTTGACTTCAAGAAAAATTAGAAGAATGTTCCAAATCAGGATAGTAAAGGAAAGTTCGAGCCTAATTGGTTGGGCCCATTTGTTGTCATAGCAAGCTATGGATAAAGAGCATACCAATTGTCAACGCCTAAAGGAGAACCCTTATAGAATCCAATCAATAGTCTACATCTCAAAAAGTTTTATGCCTAGGATTGAAGGGTGTAAATATCAAAAATAAAAATAAAAATAAAAAAATGACAAAACCATAAAAAAATAAGAAAAATGATTGAAAAAAGTAAAGAAAAAAATCATCTTCTAGTGAAAACCGCTTCAATGGCGCTTTGGGGAAGTACCTTGGTGAAAACCTGGAAAATAGGTGTCTTGCATAAATAAGCACCTCCATCTATCTTTGGCTCTTTAGCTTATCATGATCTACATCGCATTCATCCATCACATCACTCATCATATTTATTCCATCACCCATCTGTGTTTGTATCATAGCTTGATATTGTAAAGTAACATATTCTCCAAGTAGTACTACCTAGCACATCCCTAAGGTCAGGTTGTCCTACCCATATCAAGGTAGTCTTTTGCATCATGCTGGGGGAAATTCGTTATGCATCAGATTGGGTTCTTGTATATATCTTAAGGTTATTTTGGAATCTCATCAAAAATCCTAAAAACATTCATAAAACTCAATCAAAATCTTGTATAGCTAAAATCCAAAAACATTCAAAGATTGTAAAGTCAAAATCTAAAAAATCCAAAACACATCAAAATCCCTAAAAAGGTTAAAAAAACAAAAACAAAAATAAAAAACAAACCAATTCAAACTACATTGTCTCTGAGCTTGAACGTAGGCAAGGCCATCATTGATGTACCCCCAAGATACTTTAGGTTAAGAATCCATCAAGTGTCCATATCTCATCAATAAAAGGTCAAAATTATTTGAACTATGTGATCTTTGCATGTATAATGTAGGAAAGGCTCATATTTGGTAAGCCCCCGAGGCCCCTAGGATAATCTTTTAGGTTAGGTTCTTGGTCAAAACTCAAAAATACCCCAAAACATTTGAAAACTCATAAAACACAAAAACATTGAAAATATTGAAAACCCAAAACATTGGAAACCTTCGAAAATATTAAACAACCTCAGATAATTGAAAACCAAAACATTCACATACACATTCAAAAGGACCAAAAAATAGCCTCAAAACATTTTCAAAACACCAAAAGTATTGAAATATTCTAGAAAATCCCAAAACAATCCATCTCATTTCACTTTCACCCATAAGAAACCTTCATCCATAATAAATCAATTGTCACTTTCAATATTTGGTAAAACATGTAGAAAAACAAGTGTCACAAGTCATGAAGTGTGAACCTAAATGTCAAAATCCTAATTCTAGATCATAGGTAAATGAGTTAGTGACATTTGTATCAACGACCTATCAAACACTTAGTCTTAGTCAAAACATCTAATAAACATGTCCTAGGATGCATCCTTCCTACAATGGGCTTCAACATCAGGAATTACCTTAGCTATGTTACTTTGGAAAAAGATATAGATAACATTGACTATTTTTTTTTACATTTTCTTATGATTTATCTTATTGACCCATTCTGAGGACCTCTCGATAATGTCTAAACAATTTAGAGAGGAATGGGGTATTCATCATTATCTTTCATGTTTTGTGCTTGTGGAGTATTCTTCTAAAATAATTTTTGCATATACATACTTAGTTGTGTGTAGGGCGGTTGTTTGGAGTATATTGTTGACTATTACATATTCTTTCATTTGAAATATTCTAAACTTCTAAACTACATGCCAACGGGGTTTCTATATGTTAAGGTGTGAACAAGAACTATCCTATATGTTTGCAGAGTCAAAGTCCACCGCACTAGATACAATGACATCCTAGTTATCAATACCATGATGCATCGTGTCTATGTGTTATATAAAAAATAAGGAATGACAGAGAGTCCCAATCCAAAAAATGAGAAAACTCATCCATCTCATCATCATAATCTAATAAAGTCTTGATGACTCATGGATTTGTTAGATTTCTAAATCAATCTCAAAATGAATGGTCAATCCATTTGTCTTATTCTTGTATCTTCTTTGGGTAAACCCACAAAAGTCATTTACAATTCAATTGAGGAAGGAAAACTTGTAAAAAATGACCCCATGAAAAAAATTTCCATTTTTGGGGTTCGAATGAACCAAAAGCTTGAGTTCGAGCCCATTTAATGCATGTACATACCAATCGACAAAAAAATAAATGCAAACCCCTATATGGAAGGGGGTTAAAATGAACCCTGGTTTTCTTGACGCCCCCTAGTCCAAGAAAAACCCCCCTTTTCCTAAATTTTGACCTTGTTCACAAAAAAAAAACATTTTTTTTGCAATTCAGAGCTTGGTTTGAAGATGAAAGTGGTGGATAATTCATAAACCCAACTAGAATTAGGTAGTCCTCGAAATGAGCTATCCAACAAATATAATTTTAATATGTTTTTGTTTTATTATGTATTTATTTTTTTAGTTTTATTAAACATAGGTTTTTCACCGAAAATCAAGCTCTTTGTTATGCACATATGGAAATATAGCAGATTATAAAAAAAAAATTGAAAAATATGAGTACACACTAGATATTGAAGTCCTTGATCCAACCAAAAAAAAATTGATACATACAAAAGAAGTTACGTGTTATACGGTCACACTATGTCAGAATTGTAATTGGTTTGACTTCGAAATTTGATTAAAGAAAAATATTCAATAAAACCTATCTAACCAAGTGTAAGCACTAGATATTGGAGTTACCAACCTAAATTCAAAAGAATTAGAATTTTATCCTTCATGGAAAAAAAGTTAACATTCAGTCTATTTATGGGATAGATATAGACCTTTTTATGACTTAAATATGATGAGTATATTGTGACAAGAAGTCCCATGGTTAATACCTTTAATGTTTTATTAGTCTGATAAATACTTTATGGATTTTTGTGATCATTAACCATCCTGTAGCCTCCACTACCAAAACTTCCTGCAGCCATATCTGAAACAATGTTTGCCTTAGTTTAATACTTAATGAATGAATGAATAAAGTAATGGATTGTCTTAAAGGATGAACATGTTGAGCTAACCTTCTTCCTCAGGAAAAGATGGCGAGATATTTTGCAGGTACCATGATTGAAGGAAGAGAATTCAATTTCCACTTGAAGAATTGAAGACCAAATCCATAAAGACTGGTTCAACAACAAAAGATGAGGAGACAGTTTCAACTCATCCGCCATGCAGGGAGAGTGTTCCAGAAATCTAGGCCAGGCATCTTGGTGGTGTGTGAATCCAGGATGATGGCGCTTTAAGACTGCTAAACTAATTTGACTTAGTTCTTGCATTATCATTCACCTCTTTACTTAAGTTGGTTAAATGTAATAAATGCCTCCCATTTTATAAGGGAAGTGTTGTGCATGTTTTTCACACACACCCTGCCGTAGGCAGGGACCCCATTTTTTTTTACTTGCGACAGGTTGCTTTGCTCCTGTCTTGTTTTGCATGCCCCATTTCCAAGCCCAAATTGGTCATGTGCCATCAAACGATCAAATTCCCCTACCCAAATTCACCTACTTGGGGTATTCAAATCCGCGGAGAAATAAAGTCCCCCATCCCCTTTCTGCCTTTTGTCTTGCTTTGGCTATTTTGGAAACATCTGTGGACCCCTATCGGTCCAGTTTCCTCTTTTTTGGCTTTGGGAACAACCTTTTGGTGGATTTGGGATGCGTTTGGGGTGTTTCAATGAACTGCCAAGGTTTTGTCAATGTTCAGTTAAGTTTCGATGGTTTCAGAACTTTCCCTCCGGAATTCCCTTCCTCCTTGGTTGTTTCGAAACATCCATGGACCCCCGTCACTCCCGTTTCCTCAATTTTGACTTTGGGGTCATGCTTTTTTGGATCTAGGATGTGTTTGAGGTCCCTAAGTGAACTGCCAAGGTTTCGTCAATGTTTAGTTAAGTTTTGATGGTTTCAAAACTTTGCCTCTAGAATTCCCTTCATCCTTGGCTGTTTGAAAACATCTGTGGACCCCTGTCGCTCCCATTTCCTCAATTTTGACTTTGGGGTCACCCTTTTTTGGTTCTGGGATGTCTTTGATGTGTTTAAATGAACTACCAAGCATTCATCAAAGTTTGGTTAAGTTTCAGTGGTTTCGGAGCTTCGTCCCCCTTTTCCTGTTTGGAACATCCGTCGGCCTAGGGAGGCCCAGCCTCCGGAGCCTGGCCCCTCTGTGGCCATTTTCGGACTTCCGCCTCTCCGTGGCCATTTTCGAACTTCTGCCTCTCCATCACCATTTTGGAACTTCCAATGGCTGCCTCCTTCCCGACCTCCAGAGCCTGGCCCCTCCGTGGTCGTTTCTGGGGTTCCACCTCTCCGTTGCCGTTTTGGAACTTCCGACGGCCACCTCCCTTCCAGCCTCCAGAACCCGGGCCCTCCGTGGCCATTTTCGGGAGTCTGTCCCTCCTTGGCTATTTTGAACATCTGGGAGCCTGTCTCCTTCCCGGCTGTTTTGAACATCTAGGAGCCTCCCTTCTTCTAGCCTTTTTTGAACATCCGGGAGCTGGCCTCCTTCCCGGCTGTTTTGAACATCTGGGAGCCCACCTTCTTCCCATTTGTTTTGGCTTACGTCCATTGTCTGCCTTCTGGCTTTCTTCCACTATCTTTCCACCCTCTGGTGCTCGCCCCTTGAAGCACGTATTAATGTTTATGGTCCAAATGAGCTCTAAATATGAATATCAATATATTTTGATGATGCATGGATAGATCTAACAGGGAATTTGTAGGTTTGACTGACATTTTCCTTAACTTATGTATAAATGCACTTACGACACTTCGTGTTTGCAGGAGTCAAGAAGCCTTCCATAGGTCTATCGAAGAGGCCCATCGAGGGAGTTGTCCTACCTTTTTCCAGATTATGATGATTTCTAAGAAGCTTTCTGCCTGAATCAGGGGCCACCAATCCATTGATGCCGATCGTCGATGGAATCATTTGATCAAAAGAAGAACACTACAAGCACATCAAGCAAAAGACAACTTTCAGGCAGTTTTAGCTATAGTGAAAAGGGAAATCAGCTAAATGACAAAATTCCTACAGTAACTGGCACTAGATGACAAAACAGAGAAAAGACAAGGAATGTATTTTTAATTGTTGAATATTGTGGGGTAGGTGAAACCCTAATGTAATTGAATCTGATCCAATCATTGTAATTGAATCCTAGCCATTAATTTGGGCTTTGGAAAACTATAAATAGGGGCCTGCCCCTCATTTGTAAGGGTTGGATAATTGATGTAAAGACATTCTGTAGCAATAGAAAGCAGCATTGCATGATTTATGGGTGTTCCTTTTGAGTTTTCTCTTTATGTATGCATGGTTCACCTTCCATGTTAGTTTTAGTGTTAGTTTCTTGAATGGGAGTGGTGATGGTGTTTGTTTTTTCAGTATTTGATTGATTTCCAGCTCATGTTTTTTGTGGTTCATTGATGATGAGTCACTTTGCAAAGCTAGTCAGAGCTCATTACTTCATTGTTGCAACTTAGTTCAATTACATGTGCATGATGGGTGTGTGTAATCTAAAAATCTGTAGTCCTTAGAAGATTGCACTGGTTTTGTGCAACTGTAGGTTTCTCTTGGCCAAGCAAAACCGAGTTTAGGAATTCTATCTACTCTAGCAGCCACCATTGTTATTTTTCATTTGTAGCTCAGGACTAGAATAGCTTTCTTAACCCTTCTCCTTATTCCTTTTTTTTTAATCCTTAGTTAGAGTAGGACCCAAAGCATCACCATGAAGCTAAATTAGATGAACTTGATGAGTTTCAACTTGCTTTTTTGAGTGGACAACCACTGTTCATTCACTTTCAACACTTTGAAACTGCATTTGCAAACCCAACTTCCATCCTTTTTAGCTCATCTGTAAGACTGGCTTGTGATTCTAGCAAATCACATCAAACTACTAAGATATTCCAAGCACTGTCAAGACCTGACATTAGAGACCTTGGGATAGTGTTCTGCAATCTGATTGTGGAAGATTGTCTTTCAAGAGAGGTAGTGCACCTACGTATTACCTGTGTTGAGAAGTGCATAAAAAACACATCAACAGAACTAGTGCTAGAAGGAGGGCTTGACATGTTGAGGCTACGAAGCTAAAAGTTGGAAGTTGAGAAAGGAACATTTAGGAAGAAATCTGAGATAGGAGATCTCTTTAATTCAAAAATTAGAAAATTTTGAAGGAAAACAAGAGTTGAGTCAAAATGGAGCAGCATTTGCAAATCAACATCACTCAGTTACATGCACATTTGAATAAGAGATTGAAGAAGCCATTGCAGCAATTTGTGTTGGCGGATAGATGTCAGATCCATTGCACTTTCAGGCATAGTGAATTGGAGTGTCTAACATCCTTGGACAGAATTGAGAAGGTCTTGCAAGGAGAAATTCCCTTTTGGGAAATATACCAGCCCTTGGCTCCTGAAGATCCGGAAGAGGAATTACAAACCATGGCAACCAACGCTTTCAAGGAGCTGATCCAAAGATGTTTGGGCAGAAAAGATGGACCAAGATTGGAGGAAATATTGATGTCAAGTTGGTGTAGATTTCATAATGCACCCCACTCTGACTTCACTTGCTCATCATGCACAAATGTCATCGCCCAATTCAAGGATCATGTGAACAAGTTGGATCAGCCATCTCCTAGTAAAGGGGACTCATCCCATGAGGTGGGAAAGTTGTTGGAAGCTCGAGGACAACACACCACAGATGAATCAAGAAATCTGACATAGGCTAGTGCTAGGACAGTAGACATAGAGGATCAGATCCAAAAGGAAGAGGCTAATTTCCTTAGGATAACAAGCTGCCTTGATGAACAATCAGCTAGAAACATATCAGAAATTTGTTCCTCCATTGAAGAAAAGCAGTCCCCTGCTCTAGAAGACTGATTGGCAGTCGAAGACGAATCAAAATATTTTGCAGCAGTGTATGCTTGGGCAGCAAATGAAGATGTTAAAAATCAGAAAGAGGAAAAGGTTGATAGCCTTGGGACAATAGAGAATGATGGAAAAGAAATAAGCGATATTAGATTAGAGGACCTCTCCTTCATGAATGAAAAGGATCAAGCATCTGAAAAATATAGATTTGGAGGAGTGGGAACAACCACTTGCAGCAGCTATCTACTATTCACCTTCCTTCCCAAATGATGATGAGGACCTACTGGCAGAAAGATATGACCAGCTCGTCTCGAGACTAGCGAGGGATTGGATTGAGTTGAAATACCAAGTAGATTTGGGGATATTGCTACTCCCAAATTGGTATGGACTCCATGATTGATCGCACTCAGAGCTCACATGTAAGCTATGCCAAAAGGCCATTGAGCAAGTCAAAGGACAAGGGGCACAACCAAGCACATCACCTCCCACAGCCACTTCAAGGATTGAAGAAGAAGACCAAAATCCCAAATCAACTAATGACTCAGTTGAAGGTAGTCCTCAAGAGGATGTTGGGGGCAGCAATAGAAGAAGGACAACAAGATAGTTTCAGACTTCCGAGTGATGAAGTAGATCAAGTGGGAATGTTGTCCACCAGTCATCAAGAAGTTCTTCCTCTTGAAGAGCAGTTATGTGCCATGGACGGTGGGATTTTTGACGAGTATTTGGAAGGAAATTGTGCAATAGACTTTGGTCCCCTTGATGAGGTTCCATCAATTGATGACTTCTTTCTATTAGGAGCTGCACTACGGAGGTATGCTCATGTCGAGGAAGAGCACATCCCAGAAGACGGTAGTGATGAATACATACTCCTTGAGCCCTTGAACAATGATGCACTAGAGTTTCTAGATTGGGAGAGGAGCTCCTTCTCCATTTACAGCGATAGTGACCAAGAGGAAACAAGTGGGCGCCATGAGGAGATACATGAACAACAAAAGGAAGAAGATAAAGGTGGAGGTGTTTCGATGGCTACCAACAAATACAACGAGCTTGGTCAATCGCGGGCTGCAACTGAGGGTCCTTCCACCTCAATCCTTGCAGATTTTCCTTCACAACCAGAGAGCTACAATGAGACAGATTCATGCATGTCATCATCCCATGACATTGAACATCACAAAAATCAGGTAAACACTTGGGAAGGGAAATGGGACAACATGCTACCTTTTGAAGACGACCATCAAAAGGGCACCAAGATTATAGATGATCGACAAGGCGAGGTGTTCCTCCTTCAAGAACAACCAATTGGGACTGTGGATCTTGCTCACAGCTTGGAAGAGCTGTTTACTACCCCGTCCTCCTAGCCTTATGCATGCTTAATGTCCAAAGTGTTGCACCCTCCACCGCGCCCACTCGAAGTTGCCAATGCAACAATCAAGGATGTTATGCTTGCTCTCGACTGTCCAACGCTGCCACATTCGTGTGATGACATCCAGGTTTTATCCTTCCTTGCCCCTATCATTTCTCATAACTGCACTTATTATTTTGATTATGGGAATAAGGGAAAACGAACATGTTTATGGATTAACCATGGGTTCAACGAGCCTCCTCAATTGCTGATTTTTCATGATGACGTGATTGAACTTGAGTGCTGCAACATTAAATTTCTTTTTTCAGAATATAAAAATGAATTTGCATGGTTAAGAACAATAACGATTTCCCATTTGCTTGTGCATGCATTGAAAAATCCAATGAACGTTAATCTCAGCTCGCCTTGCCTGAACATAGTGTTTTGTAAATATCTTTGTACATAGCCCGTTTTGAGTAGTATAGGTTTCCTGTAAATACTTCGCTTTCCTGCTTTCCTTAGGTTAGTTGGTGTGTGTAGGTTGC
>VDFB02141604.1:0-13614 GCA_007258455.2 Sequoia sempervirens
CTAATGCCATATAGTCATCATACCTGGCTGGTTGTCTCCGCTGTCTACTACTCATCTTAGGAGCTCCCACAAACTCCTGAGTATCCCTTTGTGACTATTGGTTCTTGCTACCAACTGTAGAGGATGAAGTATCAACCTCCATATCACCCTGATGCATCTCTTGGATCTGCTACATCTGCTGCTCCATACTCTGCGAATTCTCAGCACCTGAGCTTGTGCATGTACTAGTAACTGTACTCGAGCTTCGCTGTCCTTGATCTGGTTGAATGATCCTTGGAGCTTCCACTAGTTGCTCACTCTGATCATCTGCTGGAAAATCTCTGGACCTCCTGAATGCCTTGTCCTCCATGAACTTGACATCACGCCTAACTATAGTCCTCTTGGTCCCTGGAATAAATATCCGATATGCCTTTGAGGTTTCACTGTACCCCACAAAGTACCCCTTCTTTGCAGTTTGATCTAACTTGGAACGTGTCGCACCTGGAATGTGACAATACGCCAAACTCCCAAATATCCTGAAGTGGCTAACATCTGGCTTCTTCCCTGAGAACGCCTCCTCTGGTGTCATCTTGCCTAATACCTTATGTGGAACCCTGTTTTGTATGTACACTGCTGTACTGCATGCCTCTGCCCATAAGTAACGTGGCATATCCTGGTCATACAGCATAGCCCTTGCCGCCTCTGATATAGACCGATTCTTCCTCTCAGCAACCCCATTCTATTATGGGTTGTAAGGAACAATCCACTCTCTCTTGATTCCTTCCCTGGTACAGAACTCCTGGAACTCTTTCCCTTTGTACTCGCCTCCATTTATTAGAGCCGAAGAACCTTTATCTTCACTCCCTGTGAATTCTCCACAGAGCTTTTGAACTCTTAGGCATTTGAAAACCTCATCCTTGGTCTTCAAAGAGTATATCCGGGTCTACGGAGAAATCATCAATAAAGTAACAAAGTACTCATATCCTCGAGACTTAAATTGACATTGGTCACACATATATGCGAATGTACTAGATCAAGAACACCCTTGGATCTAGTGTCACTCCTTGGAAAAGTTGCTTCATGAAACTTCCCCAACACACATCCCTTACATACATCATCATGCACCATTGCTCACCTCGAGAACACCTATCTTGTCTCACCCGAAGCATTTTAAGTGCTCCATGATGTATATGGCCCATCCTCCTATGCCATAGCTCTCCTTGATCTCTAAAATTACTGCTGCTCATCAGTGCCTTATGAGTATCAAACTGCAACCTGTAAAGCCGGCCGCTCCTAACTCCAATAGCTATAGGTGATTTCCAATCCTTGTGCTTAATTAACACACTTGCCCCTCTAAAGAGTACATTGTAACCTTTATCCTGAAGGACAGATATGGAAATCAAATTCATACCTAAGCCTGGCACATGCAACACATCATGAATGGGAATCCACTTACCATTCTCCCTCTGAAATAGAACAGTACCTTTCCCAACTGGATTGAGCTTGGACATGTTCCCCATAGAAATCTGCATTCTGATGTCCTCCTCCTTATAGCTGGAGAATTACTCTCTAACTCCTGTCATATGAAATGACGCCCCACTATCTATATACCAAACACCCTGTGAGGTTGAGCTAGCCATACAAGCTATGAGAGCGAACTCATCCTCCATTCTACTAGAGAGCTCATCTGCACTTGCTGAAGCTGCTGTCTGCTTCTTGCCTTTCTTCCTTTGCGGGCAATCGCTAACATAGTGGCCAAACTCGTGACAGCCATAGCACTTGACTTTAGATAGGTCCTTCTTCTTCTTCTCACCTTGTGGATTTGATCCTTTACTAGACCCCTTCTTTGCTTTCCCTTTTCCTGCAAGGGCAACGTTCTCCTGTTCCGCCTCACTTTGTTGACTCTTGCTACTGGTCCTACTGACAAGACTTAGTCTAAGCTCCTCCTGAGTGAAGTCACTCCAAAGTCGATCCCAACTCGGCAAGGTGTCTCGTCCATTAATAACTTGAACAAAGACATCCCACTGCTTAGTGAACCCATTTAGGGCTATCCACACTAGCTCGTCATCACCTAGATTATCTCCAACAACAGCCAACTCATCCTTGACAAGTCTGAGTCTGGTGAGGTAACTTGTCACGTCCTCTCCCTTGTTCATCCGAGTAGTCCTCAACTTTTCTCTGAGAATCAGCTTCCGGTTAGTGGTAGCATTCTGGTACAGATTCAGAATGGCATCCCACATCTTCTTCGCTGTATCTAACTCTGCGACATGTGGAACAATATGATCCTTGACACCATCAAGAATCATCCTCCTCGCCTTGGCATCTTCCTTCTTATATGCTAAGAGCTGTGCTCGATCTGTAGGTACAGGTACAACACTGGTCACATATTCCTTGATCCCATTCTCTTCCAGCAACAAAGAAATTCTGGCTTTCCAGACACCAAAATTTGAGGCTCCATCCAATATGTCCTGATCTCTTAAACCTGCTGAGGCCATCTCAAAAGATAAAAGAAAACAAATAATAATTACGAGAAGAGGTAGAGGCTGGGTTTTATAAGCCCTCTTTCTGTGAGCTTTGGCCCTGGTCGATACATTACCATCTTGAAAATTCTATTGTAGTTATTGATTATTAATCTCCTATCTAATACATAGATTATTTGACTCTGAAAATTAATTCACAACAAATATCAAAAAAATAACACAACTGCAATTTCACCGATAAAACTCACAAGAATATAGAAGAAAACATTCACAATAGTAGACACAATATTTTTGGACCAAATTATTAGTGGAAAAACCGAAGGAAACCACTCTGCGGATGAGGGAATTATATTAAACTTGACAATTAGGGAATACAAAAGCTGCCTCTTCTTGTGAGCTAAGAACGTATTCTTCTCTGGAAATTCTTCCCTCAATTTCTCCTGCTGAAATTCCACAGCTGCTATCCCCAACGCTATCACTGCGCTCTTGCTAACACTGCAAGACTATTTGCTCTCACTGCAAATCTACTTGCTAACACTGCAAGTCTTTCTCAAGTATCTCTACTTGCTATCACTGCAAGTCTACTTGTTGTTGTATTCTCCAATTGCCCATTGATCCCCTTTTATACTTTTCTCATTGGAAAACCAATGGCCATGATTTAATCTCAATCAATGGCTAAGATTAAATAGACTCTAAAAACCCTAACTAACTGGATTCTAGAAGTCTCTAGGAGAATCAATTTATTTAATTACATAATTATCTAGACAACTCAGCCCTTTTCTGGAGGTTTCTAGAAAATAATTAAATAATTAAATGACACTTCTAGACAATGGAGACACCTGTCCAAGCTACATAAATTAACCGCTGATTACTCAGCATTCACATAAAATCATTCATAAACCAATTGTTTCCCAAAAGCAATCATTTTCTCAATCGACAGTAAACAACCAAACGTAGTGGCAATCCCTTTAAACACCTCCTCATTCGAAAACTCCAACGAGAGGTGAAGCATTCTAACGCAAACTGGAGCAACCGAGAAGGAGCACAAGTCTAGATTAAATCTCATCCCCAACTTCTTAAGCATCAACGAGGAATTTCAAAAGAACCAAGGGCCACCTGTTAGTACCAACACCAAATATTCCTCACAACTAAAAACTCAATTTGATTTAATAACTTTTGAAATAATGATTAAACACATGTCAAACAATTATGCAATATGCTAAGACTATTCTCTAAAGATGATGGAAAGCATAACAAAACTTGTGCAATAGGTATCCCTCTTGATGTCCTAGATTCATCAAAAATGAAATAGGGTGGGCTTGTCCTTTTATAAAACATTTTAGTGCTCAAATTTGAATTTTTCATGATCACATTTAAAAGAAAGCACTAGCCAAGAGGGGGTTGGCTTGGGGCAAAGATTAATTTGAATTTTAAATGTTTAGAGGTCATTTTCATATTATAGATTTGAACCATATTCATTTTTGTATGGATAGATTTGATTTTAATAAAGAAATAAGTAACATAGAAGAGGATCATGTGAGAAGTCAAGTTTGATAAAAAATTAGATAATTTGTGAACTTTTACATAAATATGTTATTTTTATATATTAATTATTAGTACTTCAACCAATTTTGTTATTTAGTTATTAATAAGTTGGTTTTGAACCAATTAAAAACAATTATTTCTCTTGAATATAATTGGCTAAGAAATTTGGGTTGTTATGAGCAAGTATTTTTTTAATATTTTTGTAGAATGATTTTTCAATTTTTTGCTTTATTAAGTTATTTAAATATTTGTAAAATAAATAAATGTTTACATTTTTTAGAAGGATTTTTTTTATGTATTTAATTATTATTATTTTATTAAATAAAATCTCACAAAAATTAACTAACTATTTTATAAAAATCTAGAGATTTGATTTTACACAATCAAAATAAAAATTTAAATTAAATTTAAATATTAATTAATAATATAATGCTTCAATTTTTTCGTAATGTCACTCTACATTTTTTTATTATTAGGGTTAGTGTTAGAACTAAGTTATGGATAGCGTTACAACCATAGTTAGGTATAGAGATCTAGAAGTAGGATAATAGTTTAGAATAATAGTCTAAAAAACAATAATTACAATACTATAAACACACCACTACGTAGCACTTGTTACATATGAAACAAACAAATCAATATAAATCCAAAATAAAAGATGAAAATATTGAGTGCATACTTTTTCAGCATTACAAAAATAAACAAATAAAAGAATAAAGTTCGGAACAATTCATTATTAAAGTCACATAGAATTGTTAAGCTACGAGGGTAATGGTATAGCTTAAAAATAATTATATGCCATAGGACTTCAAAGACACACAAGATATTGAAGTTCTCAGATATTTTTTCTTGCCGTCTTTTTATAAATAGAATAAACACATGCAAGAGTTGCCTGAAGACTGTCCAACCTGGACTTGTCAATTCAAGAAAACCATAAATTATTTTCTATGAACATTAATACATTTCATAAAGTTATATTTTGCTTCTGTGGCTGTACAGTACAGCAGTCCATATGAAGATTGAACAAAAACTATTCTGACAATGTAAATCCAACCAAACATTCTGTTTACCATTATAGTAACATAAACCTTGGGAAACCCAAGTAACATATATTCTGTTTAAATCATAATAGCAACATAAACCCTAAAAAGCCAAAGTAACATACATCATCAAAAACCCTAGGAACATGATCATCAGAATCCCAAAAGAATTGTTGCAGAGATGGAAAATTTCAGTGAAATTATTCAAAAGCTAAGAAGCCAAAAATCACTGTAAACACTGATTTACTGATGAATCATCTCTGCATCAATGGTTGGCTCCTTTGACAGAGGCACTCGATGCAGTTACTCTACTATCCTAAGAAGCCCAAAAAAAGATTATGCCTTTAGATAGCAAAACAAATCATGGGCCTCATTGATAGATCATCTAGTATATATGATATGCATAAAAATTGCACAAGGAGGCCATATAGATATACTTACGGAACATAATTCATTTAAAAGAAGAGAACAGAGGAGTCTCTGCACATTGGACACTTGGGATCTTGGCTAGGTACCATTATAAATTTATAACAGCTTGGACAACCAATAAGCTTCAAGACATCAGAAACTTCAGTGCTCTTATTGTCCTTGACATTCTGCATGGCAGCAGAAACTGAATACATTAAATTTCCTTTGTTGGGTCTCATCAGTGTTGTGGTCGTGGTGTTAAGAGCAGGAACTCTGCAAGCACGCTGGTGGCACATCCCACCTGCGTGGGAGGTAAGGATTCTAAAACATTTTTTCATATATTGAATTTGATTTCAAAGATGGGTGTTGCATGCTGTGTAAAAAATATGTCCTTAAAATGTTATATTATAAGGAAATTCTTTATCAATGGCATTTTCACTTCTCTTTATTCTACTGCCATTTTATCGAAACTTTTCCACCTTTCTTTGTGCCCTAGAGTAGAGCGAAGCTGGACAAACGGGTAACTGTACAAATCTAAATTATTAGTTTTTGTGTTTTCGTTTAATAAAGTTAGGGTTGAAACTGTTTAACACTGCTGAATGAAATTTATTTGAAGCAATTCTTTGGAGGTGTAATGATGCTATCTCTTCTTTGGAACACGTTAAGATTCTCTCTTCAGTATAGCACGATCTCTTCTTTGGAACACTAGCTTTTAGTTAAAGTAATCTATGTCTAATTGCAACATGGTAAAGATTTTGTTTTAGGTTATTGCCCAGGTTGACAGCTAATTTTTCCTGTAAGGCCCTTCCTGTGAAATATCATAAGGATATTTATTTCCATTCGCTTTATATGGTTTCCAGATTTCACAAGGGATTAAGCTGACCCTTGCAAATTACCTAAACCCAGAGTGGTCCTCTAACAAAATCTCTGTGCTAATCCATTTTCCCACGTGACGTGGCTCTCGTTACTTATGTTTCCTGTGGTTTATTAGAGAACTTACCAAGGAATTTCAAACAACTACTCGGGCATAATTTATTTAGGGCTATTTCTAAATGGCTGACAGTAAGCATTATCTTTGTTTGTTTTTTCATCTTATGGTTCTAGCTGACATGAGAACTCATGCTGCAAGTTCTACTTCCTCTCCAAAAGCTGCAAATTATAAGTAAGAGCTTCCTGGAAATCGGGCTTACATTCCCACAAAACTTCGAGAACTGCTAGCATGTCATCCTTCTTCAATTACATTCCAATCCCAAAAACAAGCTACTGTGGATATTAGATGATGCCTAGTACAAGCCTCAATTAGAAATAATTTAGATTCAACATCCAACATACTTCCATGCTTCTCGCCATGTCGATATGAGTTTTATGCACACATCAAATCTCATGTATGTCTGTTTGATTTAGGGCAATCACAGGCATTTCAAAATTAAATTCCACTGTTGAAGATCTTATTGACTCTTCTGAAATCATGATATAAGAGTTTCCTTTTTATTTTCAAAAAGCCTGGACGGCATGAATTTTGTTTGAAGTGTTTTGAATTGCTAGAGATATTGCCTATTCTTTCCTACATCCTCTTAGTATGTAGGAATATTGATGGCAGAGTGAAGAAATATTAAAATTATCTGCATACCAGTAAATTGAGGTATGGAATTTGAAACATTACTGAAGCAAACCTTGTCCCCAATGCCATTATACAACACAGAAACAGTTCAAACTTCAACTCTGATTTAGTGTTTAGGCAAAGCTCTGTCAATCATAGTGAATTAACAAGATGCCTGAGGTCGAGGTTTAAAGATCGGCTGACTGTGAAACTTTACTTTTTCTATACATAACCAAGGACCCTTCATTTAATACGGTTATAATATGTATCTCAAATGTGGAACTTACTAATATAGTTTCCAAAGGCGAATGATATTCAGAACATATATTCTATCTAAAGAATAGCCATATGAAATGATGAAATACATGCGCTGTATATCAAGAAAAGCCAAACAAAATACAGAGAAATGCACATACAAAACAGTCATAATTTAAGAAATAGGATTTAAGAAACCGTTGATTTATTAATGAAGGAATGGGCACAAGTTACAGGCCGAACATATAGCTAAGAACTCAGTGGCTTTAGTATATTTCAATTTTTTTGCGATTAACTTTTAAGTCTCCACCAATAAAAGAACTCAGTGGCCTTAGTATATTTCTGTAGACCAACACTTCTAAATAAGGCATTTTCAGATATATTGGTTTTTAATCAATCCTAAACAAGGAAGTGATACATTCTAACGGATGGATTTTCCATAAAGATATGAACCAACAAAACAGGGTAGGTATATTTACCCTAACAAAATGGTAAATAATTTCTAGAAGATTGAAGAAGTCATGGATTACCAGTCGGTTTTGAATGTTGGTTCAGAAAATTTTCACTGAAGAATCTGAGACAAGATAAAGGGGTCTGTTTAGCGTAAAACCAATTTCTACTGTTGCCCAGAACTGATGACTTTATTTCTGCAGACAACTCAATTTGTTAACAAAACAGCAATGAAGGCTAGCATTATTTATCTCAGGGTGAAGTGTCTCCCATACTTCTTCAAAAGTGCTTTATTCAAGGGTTTTCTTATATTTTTAATCTAGCTTCTTGTTTTGATTTCAAGGTTAGTATAAAGAATCTGGCCATTTAATATTTATTTTTACCTTCTATCTACAATATTGCAACACAAAACTTCTTGATGCTTCTTGTATAGGATTTTCACTAAGCTGATCCTCACATGCTGTGTTTCTGTATTGTCTTTGTCCTTAATAATACCAGTCTTCTAAATTTTTGTTGCAAAACTTATTTACAAATTAAACTTATTATTTGGTTTTTCTTAGAATTTTCAGAGTTTGCTGTTGCTTCATCACAAGGAGCTGTGAACCAAAATTAGAGCCAATTAGGGAGCTTTTATACATCATTTATTGCATTTTTGGGTATGCGATTGGCATTCATAATGAGTGCACCAACTTGGGAAGCCAGATGCAACACAATTTATTGCTGATGAAGCTTTGTCCAGCCTTTGCTCTAGCTTTACAGTCCTGCTACAGCTGTATCACTTCACCCCTAGCTATAAAAGCATCTCTACAGGTCTGTTGGGCGTGTTTTAGTGACCATACAGGTCTCATTTTCATCATCATTGCATCATCTGCTAGCCATAAATCTATAGAGTGTCTTATGGGACATCAATAAATTGTTCTAAGTCTGAAATTTTGTTTGCAGCTTGTCTCTCAGGTTTCTAGCACTCTAAAAGCAACAAATGCACTTTCCAAGTGATATCACTATGGTTGAAATCATATCACTTATAAAGGGACCAAGTGATGCTCATTTACATGTTCCTTAATCTAATAAACTAGAAAACCAACAACCTTGTGCGTATTAACCCATAACTCTCCCTGGCAAAGCTACATTCAGCAATCTCAAACTATAAATTAGTTTGTTTTCTAGGAAAAACATCTTTCTTTGTTGCTTGCCTAAAAGCTCTTGGCTTGAATTCTTCTTTAATCTCCTTTACATATAGTAACTGTTTCATGCTAATCAAAACAAACATACCATTAAAAATATGAAGTAAAATTCATAGACAAAAAGTCATAGATGAAAAACTTGCCAAAAACCCAGCGCTTTCAATTTTACAAAAACAATTTGCTGTTTTCATTTTGTTTCAGACTATCAGTATCTGCGCATTCCACATGAGGATGCCATTTTGTACCCAATTTGCTTTCAAATCAATTAAATACAACTAGACTCAACTTGTTTCTTGTATGTATTCATTTATTGACTCATTGGATTCATCTTGTCTTTGAATTTTACAAAATAAATGTGTTTTTAGTGGAGTTTAAGCAATTTTTAAAGCTGCTAAGCTTTTTGCCACAATAATCTCCCTGCTACACGAAAAAATCATTTTTTTTTATACATATTTTATTTTGAAGCATGGTGGATCCCTCTTGCTTGCTTTATAACTATGTATGCAAGTCAACCTATAAAAAAATTGAATATTTGTGTTGTAACTAGTTAACACACTTAGATACTCACTGACATTTGCACACAAGAAATATGTACGAGTATATCATCATAGTGTTACTGTTGTTGACTATAATATTGTGTAAATATATTGTCTTTAGATAGATGAACTAAACCCAGAAGGAACCACCATTAGTAAGAGGCAAAAAAAACATGTTCTAGATATCACCATATTTAATGACAAAAGTTTCATCAATCTTTTATAGCTTCCAAAGATCTTAAAAATAATAAAAGTCTTTTGGAAAAACCCATGATAATTTTTTTTAGAACATGTGGACAACTTGTTAGAAAAATCTAATTATCACACAAAAATATAGTGAATCTTCAATTTAGATTAAATAAATTTAAAATAAAATATTAAAGACTATTAAAGTTTAAAGAATATATATTTGTATTGGCTATAGGAAAATTCATTGCGAACAATTTACCATTGAAAAATTTACCATTGTTGGTGGTGAAAAATTCACTATTGGTATTTAAAAGTATAATTATTTTAAAAAAACCTCAAATAAAAATATCTAAATGTATAACTTACAAGTTGAGTCTTCAAGTGCAACATCTATATCTACACAATCCAACAATTGAATTGTAGGCTTAGAAGGATCATTTGCAGGTACCTAAATTTCAACTGTACCTCCCTCTTCAAATATGTTGCCAATTTTGTCAAGCTCTTCTAAAGTTGATTCATCCACCCTCCAAATTTCTGACATGTAAGGAATCATTTAGTCTACTTAACCATCTACTGCAAATATCACAAGGAAAATATTATTAATTTTACATATAATGCATGATTTATATGTGTAGAATGACATAAAATAAAGGTAAAATGCATGAATTAATAGTATCAACCATCAAATACATAAAACTAAAACCCTAAAGACCTTAATCTAACAATGAAGCATAAATGAACATAGAAACATAAACAACAATAAAGAAATATTACCATAGTCATACGCCATGGTTGAATCGCCTTCATTTCCCTTCTCCATTTTTCATTATATGCTTGCATAATAAAGCAGTATTACCATAATTCATATGCCATGGTTGAATCACCTTCATTTCTCTTCTCCTTTTTGCTTTATATTCTTGTTTGTCCTCAGATTTGTAGTATGAAAGAATAAGCCTAGTGATAGTGACAACAAAATATCAAAGATAATGGTTGTCTAGGGTTTGAAATGAAAGGAATAGGTCTCTTTAATAGAAACCAAAATTTGAATGAAGGGATAAGATTGAATGATGAAGATCAATGGATAAGATTGCTTTGAGAAGCAAGGAAATAGGGTTAGGGAAAAAATAGGGTTTAATTAAGGATGGGCCGTGGAGATTAAAAGGTAATAAAATATTATCGAGGGTGAAATTATTTGAGATGAGAGATAAGATTTAGCACAAAAAAAGAGGTGGCTAGAGAAAATTAAATAATTTTATAATTTTGGAGGAAAAGTGAATAATTAAATAATTAAAATAATTATTTAATTATATAAGGAGAAGGAAAGTAATTAAAATAATTAGTAACAATTATTTAATAAGAAAGTGGAGGAAAAGACAAATTAGTAAATAATAAAAAATGATTATTTACTAGTGGAGTGAAAATTGTTGAAATTAAATTGTGCAAGAAAAGGCTAATGAATAATTAAATAATTAAAATAGTTATTTAATTATAGTAGGAAAATAAAAATAAATAATTAAATAAATGAGAATTTATTGAATTATAGAGTGGAAGGATTAATTAGTGATGCAATTAAATAAATATTAATTAGTCAAGGAAGAATAAAAGGGGAAAGTGAATTAATTAATAGAAGAAATATGACTTTAGACCATAGTTAAATAAGTAAATTATTTAATTATGTAGGGAAGAAGGGGATTTGATATGGAAAATGGTGTTTGTAGGCCTAGGATATTTTTTTAGTGTCTTTATTTCGCCCCTCTTTAATACAATGTGAAGTCACCTGAATGTTGTATCAAAGAAATTCAGCTTAGAATATGGGCCCTCTTGTGCCATGATGAAGATGAGATGGACCTATGGACCCTTAGAAAATTTTGTAAATTTTGAAAAACGTTCAAAAAATTTGGAAAAGTTATTTTGATAAACAAAAGACATTTACAATAAAAAGACTTTAGTTTCAAGACCTTTAGGATATTCACATTAGGGTTTTGGACTCAACATTGGATGGGTCTAGTAGAAACCCTACCCTTTGGGGGTATAAATAGTATTTTGGGTGTAAAATTGGTCATTTGTGTATTTTTACTAGAGTGAATAGTGAGTTCTACGAGTAACTTTGCTATGGAGATGTTGTTAAGATATCACTTGTACCACACTCACATCACAAATTCATAGTTTGTACCTACAAACAACAGAGGGCTCCAAGGATGCAATGTAATGAGGGAAAGTAGATGCAATGCACATTGTGTGTTGCATTTGTTATCACATTTGTTGCAAATGGGGAAGTTCACCGCATATAATCATTGCAATGCATTTGCTAGTTAGGGTTTGTCAAATGTATTGTGATGTAACTGTTAAGTGCGACACATGTGATTCATGTAACAAAAATGTGGTTTGGAATGATGCAAGTGACATTGTGAGTCACATGTGAGGGATTATGCGATGCATGTGTATTGATGTGACACAATTTCTAGTTTGTATACTACAAGTGATTTTTGTGATGCATGTATTAGATCGTACAATGTAATTGAATTTGTAAGTCACATATGTAAATGAATGGCATAGTTTCCTAGTGATTTGCATTTGTTAGGCCATTTGATGCAATTGACTAGTGAGTCACATTTTTTAAACAGTGCAACATATTTTCTTGATTAGGTTTTTTCCCTAGTTTTGGAAAAAAATTCTTCTACGATCGAGGTCAAATAGGGTTGGCTAGAGTTTTCAATTGATGCAATGTGCTTTCTTGTGATCATAGGTGAGATACAACCCCATTTATGCCTGGGAGAGTTGGTCGTCTACTTTCAAACCATGAGATCAACTACTTGACAATGAGAGAGATCAATTGCATGCCATTAGCTTATACTATGCTACTTTCATGCCCATGATTAGGGCTAACAGGGGATCACTGACTGTGCTAGCTGAGAGCTGGCACTTAGAGGCCAAATCCTTCCACCTATTGACAAAAGAGGCCCCACATTGGAATTGGAGGATGTATGGTGGATTATGCAAGTTCTAATTCATGGGGAGCAGTTTTCGTATGATCCCAAGTATGGATTTGGTGCCATCCATAGGTCGTTTGATTATGAGGAAATTATGAAGCTCGAAATAGAGGAATATGAGATCCAATGGGATGTGATATCTCATATATATGAGAGAATCATCGTGGTTCTGTGCATTATGATGGGGGGTATCGTCATTCCTGATCAACAAGGACATATATTACCTATTGGATGGAGAGATATGTTGATTGGCATGATGACTCATGGGATGTTCTATGTGTGGGGGGCATGCCTTCTAGCCATGTTATACTTTTAGTTGCATAATGTTTCCTATAGAGGGGCACAATCCATCAATTGTGAGACAATATTGTTTATGATCTAGGCTTGGGAGCACATTCTTATGTTTTGACCTCCTTTTGGGAGATTGCTAGGATCAAGGATGCCATATGTGTTCTTGTATGGAGGAGTAGTCACACAGACTAGGATTGGTGATGTAGGGTATTGGCATTATGCCATTGATTTTCTTAGTTAATTTGTTTTGACTGTATTAGGATTGTTAGCCATGGAAGGATGACAAAGAGCATTTTCCCTATTGTTAGTGGGCATGTTATCTAATTAGGAGGACCATGCAATCATTACACATTATCAAGTGGTACCTTCTAGAGTGGGTGCTAAAAAAATTTAGGGAGTGACAAGGGCTTCGCATTGGTACAATTGAGTTTGCTAGGTCCTTGCAAAAGATCACTTAGTGGGGACAAATGATCAATATAGTGATGACAGAGCAAGATATTGACACTTTATAGCCTATTTAATGGGGTGTTGGTGCAGAGGTTATTGATGTGGGGGTGATGCTCAAGTACAATGCATGGTGGGTCATGCACAAGCCTGATCCATTGACTGATCAAGATCAGTCTTCCCCAGTGGAGTGGAGGGGTAGAGGTTTATGTGATAGATTCAA